>JALPQI010007795.1:0-45025 GCA_025490895.1 Thaumatotibia leucotreta | reverse complement strand
ACTACGTCATGGTAACCCCCCTTGTGCTAAGTTTTGGCAACCCTGCAAATGCATCTCCTTTTAAGGCACGCTCCGAGGTGTGAGTTATGGCTCACAATTAAACCGCCATGCGATGCCCGCGTAATTAGACATACGTTAATGGCGTTAAGTGTCTCAAATGTTTTATGGATACGAAGAACAATTGTGGTTAATTATTCGCATTTATTTGGTAGGAACGGCAGGGATAACGTCAGAGCTACCGCGAACCACGAACGAGGTATTGCCTCCCTGTCACACTTACGCACGAATTCACAAGTGCGAGAGAGAGGAAACACTTCGTGATTCGCGGGAGGGCCTCAGATCGCCAGAGAAAAAAGCCAGAAGAATCGATGGGATACCTCATTCTCATTACAGTCAAATGTTTCTCTTGTCTGCGGCAATCTTAAAGTTCTTACGCATAGACCTTCCCCACCCTCCTCTTCCAGAAAGCCATATTTTAAAGATGATGACTATCCCCCTGTGGCTTATGGATGTACCCACGCCATTTCCTCTAGAATTGTTCGTTATTACGTCTAATAACAATACAAGCATAAATTTCAAATCGTCCGTTCGAGTCACAAGGATGAAAATCATACATCATTTTCATACAAAACCTATGACCACTTGACCAGCCAGATCTTGTGTAGGTTGCGTGGGAAAAATTGACATATTTTGGATTCTGGGCAAGCGGGTGCCTCTATGATGTTTTTACTGCCCATCATCCATCTTTAATAGATGAATGATCTGCGACACTTTAATCCCTTAGTGAACACTTAAACATAAGTACATATTTTGTATTTTGAATGACCTCAAAATAAAATAAAAATAAAATATCTTTTTTTTTATACCACGTTGGTGGCAAACAAGCATACGGCCCGTCTGATGGAAAGCAGTCACCGTAGCCTATGGGCGCCTGCAACCCCAGGGGTGTCACATGCGCGTTGCCGACCCAATAAGAACTTGTACACTCCTCTTTTGAAGAACCCCATACTGTAGTCCAACGGGAAAACCTCGGCAGGGAGCTCATTCCACAGACGGACCGTCCGCGGGAGGAAGTTCCTCTGAAACCGCACGGTGCGCTACCATTTAGGTTGCAAGGTGTGAGGATGAGCGCCCAGTCGGTGGCGAGCGATATCTTGGGACTTTTTACACAAATCGACCTAGTCCCAAGGTAAGCTCAATTAAGGCTTGTGTTGTGGGTACCAGGCGACGATTTATATAATAGTTAGATACATGTAGATACTTAAATACAAAATAATATAGATACTTAAAATTAGTCGTTTAATCGGGATTAACTACAAATTTGAATACGAGTTTACGAGTTTTACGAGGTAATACGAGTTTTTTAATCATGAGTTGCTATTTTTATATCTACGGAGTCATCTGACTATAAAGTTCAGTGTTTTCCGGATCGGGTGAAAACTTCAGGGTAATTCCAATACAAGGAGTTAAACACGGTTCCACTTGTATTATAAATATTTGTAATCAGCATGTTTCCAGTATTTTCTATGAAAAAATCCACCTGACCCGTATTCATTGACCGCGAGTACCTACCCCAATTCATAACATAACATCTAATTTATGTTAACTGTTTAAGTAATATTTTAAGTACAAACTCATATAAACGCTATCTTTCCATCGATCTGCTAAGGACATAAAGATGTATATTTATTATGACAGTTCCAACATAATATGTGTAATCGGATTTTATCGGAGACATTAGTAACGCTGTATAAAGTTTGATTTATGCGCGAGAGTGTTTTATGTAAAAACTTTTAAGGTTCGGGTTCTACTTTAAATGTATCTAATCATAGTTATTATTTTAAATTCTAATCTATTTAATAAGGTAAAAGTACCACTGCTCGATCCTACTTCCTACACTAGTATTCGACATAGGTAACTCTGATGATTAGGTACATTATAGACACATTTACCTTATGGCTCGGCCACGACATTGGTCTAAGGCGACCGGCTTAGCGGAAAACCGAGAGGGAGTACCCATATCGGCATCCCGCTCCAACTCATGGATTCGCTCGCTGCTGCCTGGTCGCCTTAAGGTGCATTCAAACTATTTCAAACCAAAAGAGCATTCGCTGTTCTATCCCTCGTTCTACGAAATCAAGCAATCACGTTTTGTGTAACGATCGAATTTCGTAGAGTGGGGGGTTAGGGTTAGAATAGCGAATGTTCGTTTGGTCTGAATGCACCTTTAGACCAATGTCGTAGCCGGGCCTTTAGGTCTCTATCGCCGATATTTACGAGGATAAATGAGAAATAATGTAGAAGTCCTTGCGCAGCGTCGAATTCCGGTTGGTTCATCATCACATATGCCGAAATATCTGCTGAACATAGGCCTCCCCCAAATATTGTCACTTTGACCGATCCGACGCGACTATGTTCCATTGGACTCCTGGGGCCATCATCAGTCATCTTTTACCTTAGGTTAAATTTTTTATTTCATGTTAAATTAAATATTTATACACTTTTCGCATACTCCGGTACTAGCATGCTTCAAATGCTCATTTTGATATTTTTTTTGCTGCCACCTAGATGCTAGCATGAGTGCATCGCGATTTGGCGATACCAACTGGCGCAGAAAAACTAACAAGTTATATTTTTTAGGGTTCCGTAGCCAAAATGGCAAAAACGGAACCCTTATAGTTTCGCCATGTCCGTCTGTCCGCAGCATAGCTCAGTGACCGTTTATACTAGAAATCTCCAATTTGGTACAGGTATACATATTAATCATGCCAACAAAGTGGTACAATAAAAACTAGAAAAAAAATTTTTTTTTTCGGGTACCTCCTCAACTGGTGAGGTGAAGTAAGGATGTTTCTTTTATTTGCGGTAATCCTATAGTGGGGTATCATTGAATAGATCTCTTAAAAAGAATAAGGGTCTTGATAGAAAGTTTTTTTTCTAAAGTCAATATTTTCAGAGATAATCGCTCCAGAAGAAAAAAAATGTGTCCCCCTCCCTAAGTTAAGTTTTGATCCGTAGGTCCAAAAAATATGAAAAAAAATCATGGGTAGTGGCTTAAAGAATACTTTAAACTTTAAAATAAAACTATTTCGAAGATACCTAATCGGCCCAGCCGTTTTTGAATAACTACGGAACCCTACACTGAGCATGGCCCGACATGCTCTTGGCCGGTTTTTTCTCATTCGTACTAGGGCCGTTGCCATGGAAATTACAATCTAGTTTTGCAAAACACCACGCATGACGAGTAGTGGGCTGTATTCCATTCAGTCTCATCAGTCATCGCACACAGAAATGACGTTGTACGTTTGGCATCATTTCAATTTGTAAACGGTTGCGTTGAAATCGTAATGGAACTGCGACTTCTGAATAACTTTAGGCTGCATGATTCCATTAATAACAATAATAATTAACTACACGTTCACGGTTTCTCCAGATTTCCTGTCATTTGGTTTAATCTTGGAATTGCTGATAAATGCCATCTATTTAGAATCTCCTTAAGTATATTAAAGTTGGCTTAAAAACTCCCTTGAACAACGCATGTTTTAAATAATCAGTTTACAGGGAGTTTCATAAGTTACTAATAACCTGGTATACGTATATTCGTAGTCTAACTATAATGTATATTATGTAGTCGTAAGTCATACTGAACAACTTTTCCGATACAAAATGCCGAGATCACGTAAAGGTGGATTTAGACCAAACGAGCATTCGCTCATTCTATCCCCCAATCTAATATTCGTTCGCTATAGGTACAAAACGTGATTCGTCGAAATTCGTTGATGTCCTAGAGTGGGGGATATGTAATAATGTATGTAAAACACAGATTTAGATGTAAAAGTATTTTAGTAGTTTTATTTCGGGATTGGTCCCATGCTACATTGCTCAGTATGCCTTACATATAGACATACGGTATGTGCGAGGTAATTTGTGACTCATGAACACCGCGTATGACACTTGTTTGCCACCAACATCATATTCAAATAATAGTCATGTACCTGTCATTTTAACACCTGACACCATCTGCCTGCCTTATTATACGCAATTCTATTATTATAGGAACTCGAACTATCACGCTGTCCCGTTCGCACGCGCTCATTAAATGGTGCTTATGTCTTGCGTCTCGCTCCAACGCTCTAATGGTTTCGTTGGTGCTTAACGCACAGTGTGGATGGGTAAGGCTGCGGTCTTGGACGAAACTTAGCGACTAGGGTATACCTACTAAAACTTAGCGACTATACTCTGTTTGGTTTGGTGTTTAAAATAAGTTAAACAATCTTGCAGCATGTTTTTATTGAAAAATGCATATAAAAATCCAAACTAGGCAGGTACTTAATGAGTCAAAAACAATGTAAATCACCGTATTTCCTTGTTATATTATGTATATTTGCTAAAACTTATTTTTTACTCATAGTTTTCAATAAAAAGATATTGCAAATTGTTTACTTTTTTTTAAACACCACACCAAACAGAGTATAGGCTATCTATACTATACCTACATAAGATTATACATGCAAAAGTAACTATATGTCTGTTCTTTTGATATACTTTCACGCATTTCGGACCTTTAAACGATTGTCATGTTTGACGTGGAGAAATGTAAGTCCCGGAAAAGAATACGGGATAGTTATTAGCCTGCAAGAAAAATCACCAATTTTCACCATAGTGGAGGTGGGGTCATCGGCCAAATCACTTGTAATTTCTTGTTACTCTGCTAAACAGCATTATACCTAGTAAAAAAAATTTACACTTCATAAAACGCTATTTAAATGAAGACAGATGTCAAACCCTGAACTGAGTGTTTTTCCATCACGTATCACGTGTGCTTAATGAAGTACGTAAATTCAAGTGTTAATAAAAGAGGACCACTTCAGCAATAAATTACACGTCATATTGGCTAGGGGCGGGGGGGTCCTGAAAATATCACCAAATATCACCATCTAAACTAGGCCAGAATCGTATGACGTGATTAATGGGCAAGCCCTAATTCATCAAAAAAGTTTCTCATTTATGCTCACTGAACTTTTTCCGCAGTCAATTGAGAAAAAAAACTTTCGTTGAGAAGAAAAATGTTTCTTGAGTCATCCATCACCTTAGCAATGTACCGAGGCGAAGCTTTCGTAAGTTGCGAAACTTATATATAGAGAATATTCTCGGCATTTCACTTGAAAATTCTCGGTAATTTCCGAGTATTTGCTCGCAATTTTAAGAATGTTCTGCAATTTGTACATTGCTACATCACCTATCCACTCCAGGCCCCAGCTCCGCTTACCGCCCCGCTCTCCGCTCCGCTCATGCCAAACGTGTCGTAATTGGAACTCGAGATGCATTCACGACGGGCGTTAAACGGGCTGTTTTAGATGGTTATGAAGAATCAGGTTTTTAACTAATTCTAAATCATGAAAGGTCATTAGTAGCTTTGTTAGATACGGCGCTTAAGTCATTTTTAATTTTGTTTATTGTTTTTTAGGAATGTTAATTAATTAACGATTCCCGATTAGGTGTTAGGTGTATGATTATAATTAATAACCATTTGTTATCACAGCCGACTAATATATCACACGGGAGTAATTTTTGTAACCGGCACTTTCACGGGTAATTCTTTCCGGAAATGTAAAAAAAAATCTCTAGCTACCTTCAAATAATTAAAATTTTATTGTTGTTCTTTGGATTTAGTCTGATAAAATAAAATGAGTTGAATTTAAATCGTAATTTAGGCGTCGAAATACATCAGAAAAATCCTTTCCAATATTTTATTTATTGAAAACGAATACCACCACAATTTTTTGCAATCATATAACTTATGATTTTATATTTACAGCACATTTACATTAAAAATATTAAAATCACTATTCGTTATTTCAAAATTTTAATAATTTCAATACAAATTTCAACGCAAAGTAATGGGAGATAACTACGCATCTGACTCAACAATAATCGAAGCACTGTCTCTTTTACCCTTAGCTTATTTATGTAGGCGTGAAAGAGACGGGGATTAAGACCACCTGAGTAGACCAGGTAGTTTTCGTGTGTTTGTTTAAATACTTTTAAGGATGTAAATTAGGGTGGATCGATTTTTTTATTTTTGGAATTTCATAAAATAATCTTTATAGATCGATACTTCGTGGCTAGAGAAACAAAAAATATTACGATCATTTTTGTATTTACTTTTATTTTGTACTTCGTTTATAGGCCCAAAAATCGACTCTATTTTTAAGGTTTTTTTAAGAAAAGTCAGTAGTTCGTGGATATTTTCGGTTTTATTTTTATGTAGAAACAAAATAACATTATTTGTCATAAATTCAGAATTTGCACAATTTAATTATATGAAAATTATAACCAGTATCGGCAAAAACTGGTTTTCAACTTTGAGGCTCTTGGGGCAGTACTTGCCAAATGAATATCAGAAAAAGGTATATTGTTAAAGAATGTTACTTTTTACGACTATCATTCGATTGGCCGGCGGTTCCAAAAATCCGAAAAAAAATTTTTTTTTCATACTTCAATGTATGGACCAAAATTTTTTTTCAGGATTTTCTGAAAGGGCCGCGTATAGGAATAACCAGTCTAAAAAGTAACATCTTCAACAATATATCTTTTTCCGATAATCATTCGGGAAGTACTGCCCCAAGAGCCTCAAAGTTGAAAATTATTTTTTGGAGATACTGCGAACAATTTTCATATAATTAAATCACACAAACCTTAAATTTATGAAAAACAATCTTATTTTGTTTATCCATAAAATTAAAACAGAAAATATCCTTGCTCATCCAAGTTTTCTTAAAAAAACCTTAAAAATAAGGCCGATCTTCAGGCTTCTATATGGGGTCCATAATGATAAAATATCCAAAAATGGTCATAACATTTTTTGTTTTTCTAGCCGCATAGTATCGATTCGTAAAGATTATTTTATGATTACCCGAAAATAAAAAAATCGATCCACCCTAATGTAAATTATATGCTTTAATATTTTGTATACTTTAGTCATCAGACATAATAGACCCGAAAAGTGGTAGGTACCATTTTTTGCTACGTTGTTTTCCTTATACATAGTTAATTATTCCTTTGCTTCCTAGAAATCTAATTATAAAATAAATAACGTTCACAGATGATGGATGATTTAGGTGATTGACATCGGCGTAATTAAATCGCAAACTTTATCTTCGTCTTTAACCGAAATGAGTCAAAATTAAAAACACTGTTATTTTTTGTCTTCTTTAATAATGTAAGTTAGAAACAACTTATTTATAGATATCTAGGAGGCTTTCTATCTCTAATTTGAGAGCAACTCGCAACTACACGTCTCTTTCTAGTCAGTACAATCGAAAAGAGACGGGTAGCTGCGAGTTGTTACCTTAAGGTGGGTTTACACCAAACGAGCGAATGCTTAGTTTATCCCCACTCTACGTAATTCGTTCGTTACACAAAACGTAATTCGTCGAAATTCGTTGATTTCGTTGTGTCAGTGGGGGATAGAATTAGCATTCGCTCGTTTGGTGTAAACACACCTTTAAGAGACGTTTGCGAATAAAAGGGTATATGTATCATTTGTCAGCCTCCGTAGCCTAGTTGGTAGTGACCCTGCCTACAGCTGGTGGTTCCGGGTTCGAATCCCGGCGAGGGCATTATTTGTGTATTTATTTATCACAAGTATTTGTTCCTTGGTCATTGCTGTCTATGTATTTAAGTATCTATGTATCTATCTATTATATATATCGTTGCTTGGTACCCACATCACAAGCCTTCATTGAGCTTACCGTGGGACTAGGCCGATTTGCGTAAGATGTCCCAAGATATTTATTTATTATTTTTGTATGTAACTTTTATATATTGTATTGAGCTTGGGGGAATAGGTCGATTTGTGTAAAATGTCCCAAATTATTTATTTAATTTATTTATTATTAAATAGTCCCAGCAAAATGCATAGGAATTTATACAGGCGCTAGCGACTACGGTCAACTCATAGAAACCGGTAGCTTCGAATATAAGTCAATATTTACTTAGGCCACCGCCAGAGTTCCCGGAATATAGTGTCGTTGTACCATCGCCAACACGGTTAACTACGTTTACTTCTACGGATAACTTACGTTTGTCTTCACATTGTACAGTCAAGTGCAAAAATAAGTATCGAAAAAATCCGCTCATGAATATGTTACGACGTTCTTATTACGCAGAATTAAGGTGCGTTTAAACCAAAAGAGCATTCGCTGTTCTAGCGCCCGTTCTAAAGGTTGCGTTTAAACCAAAAGAGCATTCGCTGTTCTAGCGCCCGTTCTAAGAAATCAACCAATCACGTTTTGTGTACCGATCGAATTTCGTAGAGTGGGAGGTTAGAATAGCGAATGTTCTTTTAGTTTAACCGCACCTTTAAGGTGCGGTTAAACTAAAAGAGCATTCGCTGTTCTAGCGCCCGTTCTAAGAAATCAACCAATCACGTTTTGTGTACCGATCGAATTTCGTAGAGTGGGAGGTTAGAACAGCGACTGCTCTTTTAGTTTAACCGCACCTTTAGAGTGCACTGGGACATATTTTTGAACATTTTTGTGTACACCTTAATTTGTCTTTGACTGTACAATCACCAGCAATAGTACCTCGCGCTATGAAGGCTACAAAAATATCTGACACAATCTTATTTTTACTGACATAAGAGGGTGTCTTATATCGCAAGATATTATCGCTAGTGACTGTACTACAGTAAACTACAGTTGTTAGTGACCCTGCCTGTTGAGCTGGAGGTCCCCGGTTCAAATCCTGGTAAGAGCATATGTGTGATGAGCAGGGATATTTTGTTCTACGTATGTGTTTGTGTATATAATATAAGGAAGTATTTATGTCGTAGCGTAGCATACATAATCCAGTCGACATCAGGATGCTTAGCCAAGTTGCCAATCGCTAACGCTTAGTAGCGTATCTTAGTTTTCCCTCTCTGTCACTCTTTCATATTAGTGCGACAAAGACAGTTAGCTGCCTTTCGTCTACGATTGACGATTAAGCGTTAACGATTGGCAACTTGTCTAAACACACAGATGTATAAGGGCTGCGTCTGTATAAGCGCTGCTTAGTTTGAGGCTAGGTTGATTTACTGCGTATTTCACCATTGTTTGACTCAAAAATGTAATAGGATCTTTTTAATATTTTCCTGTTTCACATTTCTCAAAACAGATTTTGAGATTAGCACCCCTGACACACAAACCGAGCGAAAGCGTGCGAAAAATGCAAACTTTCCGCACAAGTAAAACAAAAAGCCGGTATTAGTCCTCTAGAGCCGGCAGAGTGAGAGTTACCGAAAACGCTCACACTTTGCGGCCGCGAGTCGCAGTCGACAGTTTATAACAGTATCCTTATTAGTTTTTTTGAAAGACAGACGAGACTTTGATCGTGTAGAAATTACGTTTAAATACTATCCAGATCCAGACGTTACACCTGATACACCATGCAGGTCTGCCTACGACCACGGGCGTAATATCATGCACGAAACGTCAGGATAATATTAAAACTTAAGTTTAAGCGATTGCGTCCAGTTTGTCGTTAAAATATGAGTTGCTACACATTTTTGGCGTACAGTCAACTGTTTGAGTGGCCTAGGGTTGCATGTTGAATGTACCATATTTTAGGCATATTGACGCGAATGAGACGTATAGAAAATATATAAATCGGTATCAACCAAATCAACGTGCTCGTTTGAGAATTGTATTGTATGTCTCGATCCCTCAAATCCCGGTCGTTGTTTCTAACATGTTCAATTTATTAAAGGACTCAAAACGAATAATTACAGGTCGATTATGAACAGTTCACATTGAGGATGAAATGTAGGATAGTGAAAATGTCATTATTTTTCTACTAACAGATTTTTATAGAAAAATGTGTAGCTTACGTAACGTTAGGAAGTTAAGAAAGTTATAATTCTCAAGATATTATCAAGAAGTCAAATAAATAAATGTAATTGGACAACCTTACACAAATCGACCTAGTTCCACGGTAAGCTCAATTAAGGCTTATGTAGAGTACAGTACAGTACTGTAAACAACGATATATATAGTGAAATATATAAAAAATGTGACAAACCCACATAATAACTGCCATCGTCGAGATTCGAACCCTGAACCTCCAGCTTCGTAAGCAAGGCTACTATTAATTAATTTACGGAGACTGACGAATAAAACGCGAGTATGCCTACAACACCACTGTTTTAAATCTGTCCACTGTGCCGCTGCGCGCGCAATTACTCGAGCAAATGACTCCTCGTCCTATAATTTCTCCCCTCACGAAGGGATTTATTCCACTGACTGTACCAGTATTTTTAACTCAGTCCGACTGTACTCACGACTATATTTAGCCATACGCTTTCACGGGGCAATCTGTATTTAAAATTATTATCATACGGTTGTTGAAACTGTAGTTATTTGTAATTGTTTAACATTTTTGACCCGTTTCAAACGGTTGTAATATTTCGTTATAATTTCATGTGTAGGTTCTTTTGTACATTTTCATCGACCATTTTTGATAAGCGCCGTACACGCTAACCCCCTTTTTAATTGACTTCAAAAAGTCTTGTACTCTATACATATCTCCGAGAATCGTGAAACAATTAATATTTTTTTCTTAATAAATAATGGTTACGAGTATGACCCCAAGAAGATCGCGTTGGCTCCAAGTCGGGGTCTGATGATGGGATCTTGGAGAAGACAATTGAATTCGGATAAAAAAAATTGGTGAATATTAAATTCGAATCCTTATGGAGATACCTCATTCATTCCTCATCCAATAACAAAACCGAAACTTTTAAAAAATGCAACATCCGACCAGTCTTGATCCATTCGAACTTATGACAAGGCAGTATGGCTTAGTGCTTTCGCCTGTCCACAAGGACTAAAATAAAAAAAAAGAATCATTCGAAATATAACAACGTGTGACCAAACCGATTACGAGCCGGAATCGATTACAATCGAGTCGGAATCGTGACGGCCATCGTTAAGACGTTACCCGCGAACAGTTTAGTATTTAAAGTTGATGATAAAAAATTAAAGAGGTGTAGGTAATTTGCGCTTGGTCGATGAAGTTTTTAATTAGTAAGCAGCAATGTTAAAAAGCATATCGGGACGGGTGAAGGGTTTTATAGCCGCTGTCTCGTCGTAATATTAGCAAGAAATTATTTTAGATAATGAGCAAATCAAGAAGAAATTTGATCAATCGTTGAAAGTCTCTGCTGAATTTTATCACGATGTCTTTCTTTGTTGGATTCACGTTACAAATATGATAGGGGGTAGCTCCCTCTCTCTCTCTCTTTCCCTTTCCTTGTCATTTATTATTCCTATCTGATGGTGGGGTCTGCCTTATATCACTTGTTATAAAGACCTACAGGGTCTTGAAGCCCTAGGCAACTAACTCTTCCCAGGCGTCATATTGGATGAAACAGTGGCTACAACACCCTCTCCAAACTAAGAACAAAAAATAGAATAAAAAGGGGTCTACCTTCCACGTCTACACGTCTGCCCTTCATACACGCATTAACGCGTCTTTTTCTTCTTCTGTAAGCTGTAATATTTCGTACATTGGTTACAAATACGTCCGTTCTTGTTTTAATAATACATTTATTTATTTCCAGGTAAATTCGACCCGCACCCAGCCGGCTTCAATATGGGCTACCTCATGGCTCCCTACCCCTACCCCAACGGTGGGGCTCACCCCCTACCCGTCTCAATGGTGAGTATTAACTTATAGACACTAATACTTATAACCCTCTACGTATAGCTACATCTTATCACACTGTCGTCGTTGAGACTTGAGACCCAATGACCCAAGGCTCAACCGTTGAAGATAAAATTACACGTGTGAACGTACAGCGTTACCTTCAATAGGCTACCTCATGACTAGTACCTCAACAGTAGGCTCATTCTCTATCCGTCATAACATAATGGAAAGTACTGATTTGAAGATGAACTTATTAGAAGTGTACACGTACAGTTGAATATTGGCTAATAGATTTAAACTTTCACGATTATCACTCATATTTAACCGGTCTTAATAGCATAAATTTACGTATAATTTTACTACCAGGAGTCTCTTGCGACCACAGGTGTGACTTCATACCCGAAACGTCAGGATAAAATTATACGTAAGCGATTAAGACCAGTATGTTGTTAAAATATCAATATTGGCTACCCCATAAGTAGTCCTACCCTGCCGGTGAGGCACATGAATCATGAATAGTACCTAACTGTAGAAACGAACTAGACCTTACTTTACTACTTAACTTTACAGTTAGACTAGGGTTGAAAATTTCCGGATTAAATCCCGTTTCTTTCCAAACAGCTTGTTTTTTCCAGATTTTTTCAAAAAAATCAATGAAATTTTCAACTTAAATTTTCAACTCTATAAACCAAAGACAATTAAGTCTAATTTTCACTTATACCAGGAGAACGCGATGTCACCGAGGACAAATCAATTGAAACAAATGCAAAGGAGTGACAGTGACAGTGACATTGATTATTTCTGTAAAAACCCGAAAAAAACAGATTTTTTTTTCATACATTCCCGAAAAAACAATTTGATTTTTTCCGACATTTTCAACGCTAAGTTAGACTAACCTCATGACTGCTATCTCCTACCCCAACTTAGCATTTTACCGAGAAGTTTCATAACTTCTATAGAGAAAGTTCTCGGGAATATAAATTTAACAAATTATCCAATCAAGCTAAGACCCTACTATTAGAGATACATGCATTATGAGTTACATTTACTGGGTTGTTTACTTATTAAATCAATTATTTATATCACATTTTATCTTACGGAACAACGTTCAACGTTCTCATGGAAACATTCTCAATGGGAACTTACTATTCAATTCTCATGAAATGTCTCATCATGAAACTTATGATTAATTTCCTGCAATTTAAAGAATGTTTTGCAACTTGTACATTGCTATAGTTCGAGAAATATAAATTGAATGTTTATTTTTACTATAATGTAGGTAGAAAGTTACCAATTTATATTTCACGAACTATACCTCAACTGTGGGGCACATACATATATTTA
Source organism: Thaumatotibia leucotreta (assembly GCA_025490895.1). Classification (NCBI taxonomy): domain Eukaryota; kingdom Metazoa; phylum Arthropoda; class Insecta; order Lepidoptera; family Tortricidae; genus Thaumatotibia; species Thaumatotibia leucotreta. Next base: position 31,993 of record JALPQI010007795.1, on the reverse strand, counting down.
AAGCACTTGTCGCTTATAGCATTTCTTTATCTTTACAATTAATGCATGTTACAAAACAACAAATTGCGACTACATCCTGCTTGCATTGTTGCAATCTCATCTGACCTAAGTTTGTAAGCGATACCAATAATCGACTAACATTCTATAGCTTCTTAACACCTATAAACGTATCAAAACAAATTAACGCGATTACAAATTAATCCGATTGACGTTTACATCCTATTTGTATAGGATTTATCGGCGTAAGCACAATATTCGTCAAACTTTCTTCGCGTACAAATCACATCGTCAGCCTGTATCAGTTCACTGATGGACATAGGACTCTCCTATACTATACAGTTTGTGTCTATGATATTGGTTTTTATCGAAACCGAGGATGACAGATCGCAGCCACTCACAACGTTTGACAACTAAGCAGGTACACGCGTTACATTGATCGTTCGGAGGAAATAAAATTAATTGTACGGTCAATTTAAATATTTGTCAAATGTTAATACTTGAAAACGATTGCTAGTAATGCGTATTATTACCCATTTTTGTAAAAGCCCGGGTCATGGAAACACACTGTATATTCGTATGGACTCATTCAAAGGTAGCGATATTCGGCACGCTGGGCAAGCGGGTTGGCGATCGCAGCGATTTTTTTTTTTACACTCGAAGGGTCCACGGAAAGAACATGTCTAATCAATTCAAATTACGGAAGGAAAAACCACCTTACTTTACTTCTAACAGAATAAGCTGTAAATTTGCCATGATTTTTTTAAGCACTAGACATGTTTTTTCCGTGGACCCTTCACTTATGTCTGGCTGTGGGTTTGGTGCGCCGTACATGTCGGGAGTAGACTAGAAATAAGTGATGTTTACACATTACATCATCAGACTATCTCAGTCCACTGTTGGATGTAGGTCTCTGCCAATAATTATGCGAATGGACGCATTAGGATGTTCATAGATGCCCATAACCACTCACTTGCTTTGATTTAAGCGATAGACTCTATGTCTATGTAAACTAAGAGTGATGACATGTAACAAAAGCTACATGGAGCAAGTGAGTGGCTAATGGTCACGCTGGGCAAGCAAGTTGCCTAACACGGTAGCATAGTGATGCTGGCTATCGTCAATCTTCAATAAATGAGTGGTCAATGACACTTCAAACCCTTAGTCGACTCTTACGACGCCCACGAAAAGAGTTGGGGTGAAAATATATTGTTAAGTCACCAAGCGGCCAACAAATCATCATCATTTCAGCCATAAGACTTGGCTGAACATAGGTCTCCCCTTTGGACCTTCACGTACACACGTCCGAAGCGACCTGCATCCAGTGTCTCCCGATGATCTTCAAAAGGTCGTCTGTCTATATTGTGGGTGGACGTCCTACAACAATTATTTCCAATAAATCATAATCATCATCATCAACCTATGTTAGTCCACTGCTGGACGTAGGCCCCTCCTATTAACTGTGGGTATAGACAGACGCATTAGGAAATAATAATCGCCACGCTGGGCAAGCGGATTGACGATCGCAGTAATGTGTCCACTACGATGACGCTGCTGCCCATCATCAATCTTGTAGAATGGTCAGTGACACTTCAATCCCAATTATTTCCAATCAATATTCAATAACAATTTCTTAGCACCTGTTGTAAAAATCTAAAATAAACCTGGCTAATCTTATCGGCCCGCATATCTGCAAGATTAGGGCTGTGGAATTGCAATCGCACAGGTATCGCAAATAATTCGAATCGCGATTCGATATCGTGCAATCTTGACATGATTTTTCGTGTTTCGCTGCCGGTTCTTATGTACTTATGTGTAGGAGGCGTAGGCGACAGACATAGGTATAAGAGACAGTGTACTTATAGGATAGAAAGGGCCTAACCGTGAACTTGGCAATAAATTCTAGACCTTAGATAACTTACATGTTAGTGCCTGGTCTACTACGGTGAACACCGAAGTTCGTGAATTTCGGAGATTTGTCAGCTGTCACTCTAATGACGACTTCGTTGGAGTAACAGAGACCAATCAATAGGTAATAGGTAGTAGGGCTGCTAAGTGTACACAACTGGCAGTAAGGAACGTTCATATATTTCACGTGCCTGCACTTCTCCAACGGATCTAATTTTGACCTTTTGTCATGAAAAATTTACATTCAGCCTCCGTCTGTCAGCCATCACTCAGCCCCCGTACCCTGGGAGTGACTAGTGACCTTGCCTATTAAGCTGGAGTTTCATGTATTATTTGTGTTTTTTTATATTTAAGTATCTAACATATACCTTAGATTACCGTTGGACTAGGTCGATTTGTGTTAGATGTCCCAATATTTATTTATTAGGTTTCTTTGTCGCTGCGTCTATATTAACCCTATTTAAATACAGATGCGATACGTCGCCTATAAGGTCTAGACATAAGGGTCATTCAACCATAGTTCCCTTCTACGAAATAACACAAAGGACAACTTGGAATATAAATGCCAACTGTCCTGCCACGCTGACTGTACCTAGAACCCGGATTCCCTTTGTACACATATCACGGAACCTTAATGCCTGATAGTCCAATTTCATTCATTAACTAAGTGCTAAAGCGTCGTACCTTAGACAACATAACGCCTGTTCGTGTTCATAAACTGGTTAAGGTGCATTCAGACCAAACGAGCATTCGCTATTCTATCCCCCACTCTACGAAATCAACGAATCACGTTTTGTGTAACGATAGAATTTCGTAGAGTAGGATTAGTAGGTTTGCACCTTTAGATGACAATCTTTAGTATAATTTGGTAGTTTATATTGGTTGGTATACAGCGATATAAATAAAATAAAAAATAAAATAAAAAATAAAAATAAAAATAAAAAGCCTTTATTAATTCTCTACAACATACAATAAAATTCATGAAAATTTAGTGAAAATTAGTAAGATGATGAATTATATCGTAGGGACCCCTCGACGGGTGAAGGCCTCCTCCAGTGTTAACCAGTTTTTTCTGTCTTGTGCTTTCAGTGCCCAGTCTTTGCCAGCTGTAGACACGATTTCATCGAGCCATCTTTCTCTAGGTTTTCCTCTTTTCCTTTTCCCGGAAGGACCATGCCATAGGGTGATTAATTTTGCCCACCTTTCTCGATGCATTCGCGCTGTGTGTCCACACCACTTCCATTTCAATTTTTGTGCAAACGTTAGAGCGTCTATTATTCCAGTTTTTTTTCTTATATCAGCATTTCTCTTCTTGTGAATAAGTTTTAAATTTAAAATACTTCGTTCCATGGCACGTTGACAACGTTGTATCTTATTTCGTGCTTCATTGTTGTATATCCACGATTGGCATGCATATGTCAGGCTAGGCAGTAAACAGGTGTCGAGAATTATTTTCTTAAACTTAATTGGCATATTTGATTTTAAAATTTCTTTATGATTCCAAAACTTATTCCAGGTAATGGCTATTCGCCTCGAGATTTCTTCGGTATTTCTATTTTTGTTAAAAGATACTAATTTACCCAGGTAGATATATTCTTGAACATATTCTAAGGGGCTAGAGTTTACCATTATTTCTCTATGTGTAGAGTTTGTTAGGATCTTGGTTTTTTGGGCATTTAACTCTAAGCCTATGTTTTTGCTGGCGTAATTTAAGTCATTGATCATCGTTCGTAGTTCGCGTGCTGTTTCAGCAAAAATCACGATGTCGTCAGCGAACCTCAAATTACTTAAATATTTGCCATTTATTAATATACCTTTGTGGGTCCACTCTAAGTCCTTCATAATATTTTGCAGAACTGCAATAAATAGCTTTGGAGACAATGGATCGCCTTGTTTTACACCACGTTTAATATCTATGGGTTCACCTGTTCTGTCAAGTTTTACTTTGCTCTTGCTTTTGCTGTATATATCTATTAATATTTGTATATAGGTCTCATGTACATTGTTGGCTCTGAGTGCGTTCCAAATGCTGATGTGCGATATAGAGTCGAAAGCTTTTGCGTAGTCTATGAACGCTATGTAAAGTGGCCGTTTAAATTCAGTATATTTTTCAATTATTTGGTCCACTGTGTGAATATGGTCTATAGTACTAAAGTTCTTTCGAAAACCCGCTTGCTCTACCGGCTGATTTTGCTCTATGATGGGGCTAATTCGTTCTTCGATGCACATAGCAAAAAGTTTGTATAAGCTAGGTAGCAGGCTGATTGGGCGATAGTTTCCTATATCTGCGTGGCTGCCTTTTTTGTGTAAAAGTATTATATTCGATTCTGTCCATTTTGTAGGTACTTTTTTTTCATGTAGAATTTTGTTAAATAGATGCATAAGAGGCGTCGCTAGAATATGTCGAGCTAACTTTAGCGTTTCGTTAGTAATAGAGTCTGGGCCGGGGCTTTTGTCTGATTTTAATTTTTCAATTTTCTTAATTATTTCAGTAGAGCTAAAATTATGCGGTGGCGTTATACTACTTTCATATACTACGTCTGTTTGCTGTGGCTCTAGGCAAGAGTAAAGCTTTCTATAGAAGTCCGTAGCTATATTAACAATGTTGCATCGTGTCTGTTTTTCCTTAGTCTCTTTTCCATTATTAGTCAGAGCCGGTATCCATTGCTTTATCTTGTTAAGTTCCTTGAAAGCTTTTTTTGAACTTCCTGAGCTTATCATGTGTTTTTGTATAAGTTGAAGTCGATGCTGTTTATAGTCGTTTCTAATATGCCTATTTGTTGTTTTGTATAGGAAACAGAGCTCTTCTTTTTGTGCCTTTGTTTTTGGTTTGATTTTTTGTAGTTCTTGTCGTTTTTTAAGTAATTTCTTTGTTTCTTCTGTAATGATACTTTGTTTTTGAGTTTTATCTTGCGTTTTTATTGACGTTATGCTGGAAATTATATTTTTCTCTAGTTTTCTGTAGCAGATTTCGACGTTGTTTTCATCGTTACAGGGGTTCACAGCTATGTTTTCTGTCAGTTTTTGTAAAAATTGAACTTCTTCGGTTAGGCATTTAATTTGGTTATTTTTCAAACTGTAACTCGCCCTGCATTTTTTTGTTTTTCCTATTCCTATACAGCGATATACAGGGTGATTTTTTATTTAGGGGGTTAATGCAGAGGTCATATTGATATCCATACAAACTCTAAAGGTGAATTTAGACGAAACGAGCGAATACTCATTCTATCCCCCACTCTATGAAATTCGTTCGTTACACAAAATTCGTCGAAATTCGTTGATTTCGCAGAGTGGGGGATAGAATGAGCATTCGCTGGTTTGGTCTAAATCCACCTTAAGATATTAGTAGATAGGCGGAAATGTATGGAACATCAGATATTTTTTTTCGAATCGGATGTCGGTTCCATAGTAAAAGTTCATCAATATAACCTCAGGATTAACCGTCTAAACAATACATTTCTTTCATTCCACGCGAATATTTTGAAGCGTGTTTTATGCCTCCTATCTAATCATAAGTAATTATACTAAAGTAAGCGGAGAGATTTGATTGCCAGTACATGAACCACTGTTACATGATTCATGTGCTGACATCCAAATCTATGTAATATATATAAATTTTGTATTGTGTTGTTATTGTATTGTTAGTTGTAATTAATGTAATCAATATATGAAAATGTAATAAATGTAATAATATATATATATATACGTACATGTAATTAAATAGTGTAATAATGTAATTTAATAATAATGTGAATGATCCCTGTTGGTCGAGAAATAAATGAATTGAATTGAATTGAATTGAATAAGTGCATTATCTTTAATAAACACTTACACCCATATTGACAATTAGAGTATACCCACATACATAATAGCTTTTTCATCAAAATTGTTCGGTACGCGTGTCAATAGGACCTAGGTCTTAGTGACCTGGGTGTAGACACTGTAGACCTAGGCTGTAATTAAATAAATACCTACTTTAAAATTCAATATATTGTTGATAGTTCATAATACGTTCTAAAAGTAGATGTAATCCAAATACTTTACACGGCGTAACTTCCTGAAAAATTACATTTACGATTGAAATTGAAACTTACAATTTCATTATAAACGCAGTACTTACCCAAGCCCTATAAACTTTATACCTTGAAATCAATATCGATCGAAGTGCGTTCTAAAACTTCGAAACGTTTATTTTATCCGAACACCTTTTCTTTTAAAATGACGCAACGGCCAAAAGAAATATAATCACATACGCCCTTTTGAATGAATTTTGTATGATTGATAAATAAACAGTTGAATTTTAATAGTCGAAGTTATTTTTATTGGTATTTCTTGGTATGGCACGTGGCGGAACGGTTCCTGACAGGAAACGATTACACAAACAATTTTATTTCTGAACATCCCCTGTCTTTTACCGAATGTGTTTTATGGCGTGTTAAGTATGTGTGTGTAATTTATTTTAGGACTATAATTAAAAAAATATACGGTTTTATTGCCGAGTATTTCGACGATTTTCTTTGAAGGACAATTTGGTCAGAATATAAGGGAACATACCTACCCATACTACGTGACCCTTTTTTAAGCGTTTTTTGACTCCCCCCCCTGGTGACCAAGCGTAGTATATGCCAAGACCTGGTTTTCACGTAGTATTTTTTGGTCTTTGGTCGGCCATTTTGCGATCCTCAGAAATAGTGATGTGGTGAATGCAGTTTTAGTGATGGGAAATAACGGTGGCATGTAAGGTCCGCTTTAAATTTTAATTACATTATTACAAAGTAATCTCGAAATATACTAGTCACGTGACAAGATACCGGACCCCTCCTTCCCCCTGGTGACCAAGAGTGGTACTTTGACGGATCCCCTCCCCCCCCTAAACAGGTCACGTAGTATGGGTATATTTCCTAAACTCTACAGTCAAAAGCAAAATAAGCTGTATATAAATGCTTAAAAATATGTCCCAGTGAACTTTAATCCTGTGTAATAAGAATGTCGTAACATATTTATGAGTGGATTCTTTCGATGTGTATTTTTGCACTTAACTGTACATACAATATATTTATATGTAGACTATTAACTTCGAGCCTAGATGTTAACTTTCCTTTTCGCCCAATGATTGACTATTAGATAATGCCTTGAAGCATTTAGTCCGCCAATTATACTTTTTCTTTTTGTGCAAAAAATATTTAGGGGAGACCGGGGCAAAACGAAGCTCGGGGCAGAACGGGAAATGTACTTGTGTGCGTAACTGGTGCGCGCAATAGAGCGCGACACAGCGCCATTCGCGCCAACTTCCGTCGCCTCACACGAGTCAAATCGGCGGGTGCGTGTCACTACCTGTTTTGGTTGCACAGCAAGAAAGAACTGATTTTTGGTGATTTGTTAAGAAGTTCTTTGGTTTTAATCGAGAGGCATAAAGGTAGATATCAGTGCTATTATTATTCTTAACTATAAACATGTTGCATCAGTGTAAAACTAACGAATTTAGGTTGCTTTTACGAACAATTATTTTGTAGGTTAGAACTGTTGATATTTTTGTAAAATCTGTCCGTTGGGGCAAAATGGTCGGGGTAAAATGGGATACTATCCCGTTTTGCCCCATATGAGTAGATAGTATATTGATCATTTCAAATTTGGTTATAAAACTGTTTTATATTTGTTTGCAGTCAAAATGGTACGAAATTATAAGCGTAAGACAGACCAACAAACAAAAAAAAGGGACACGGATGTAAATTCATCTGAAGACGTTGATGATTGTATGTACTTGCATATATTGTGGGTTCTTATATTCACAGTCCACTGAAGGATGGGTTATTTGCAGTGTGTGCTATGGCTGGGCCCATAACTCGTGCAAGTGTAGACGATGATGATGAAGAGGCACGCATTTGTGAAGGTTTCCAACCCGATTAAAGGTGTGCTCGTTTTGCCCCAGTGCGTTTCCCATTTTGCCCCAACGATGGGGCAAAACGGGATTTCTTACATGTAACAACCAATTCCTAATTGCCAAAAAAATAAGTGATTTAGCGCCATAAAAGATAAAACATATGTTAGTTAAAACTATAAGTGTTGCTTTTGTTGTAAGAGATTATTAATAAACATTATAATTTCCATAATCAGTCGATTTTTTTCTTAACTATCCCGTCTTGCCCCGGTCTCCCCTAATAAAGGCAGGTCTTGGTATGATTCTGGTTAGGTTTTCTATGTTTTGTTTGTTCTATATTAGCACGGTGCAATCATAGACACATTTAAAAAATTCGTATTTCAAATTGCACACGCTTCAAGCAAATTATTAAACCGATTGCCTATAAAATAAAATATTTAAAATTCAATGCCTCGTAGTAACTATTATGAAATAAAATTTATTGTACAGCGGGTAAATTCGAGAATACGTTGTACATTTTCAAAAATCGAACGAGAGCAATTTGAATTTAAAATTCTCTCGTCAATCTTTAAAAATCGAACGTCGATATGCGGCGCCCTTAAGAAAAAAGACCCCCACACGGCGCAACAGGTGGACTAAGGCCGTCTCATTCTTTTCTATGGAAGTTTTAAGTATCGTCCCTGTTCGGCGGAAGCCGCCCCTAGTCGCCGCCCCCGTGGGCGGGAAATTTAAATGGAGGGGGGAGGGGGGAATGGAAATGCTTTTCTTTTTGCCGGCGGGGAGTGCTTTGTCTGGGTGAATGCGGCCAGCAATTTCGGGGTCGACTTGGGATTTGGGGAGCGAAAGTTTTTTTTTAATATCGTCTTCGATGGTCCTTAGCCAATAGTATGAATTCATGTTTGCTTAACATATGAATGCTTAGAAATTCTGTAGGGAAATGCTTTACTAAATGGTAAAAATATAATTGTAGGTAGGTATCAAAGCTGTCTTTCTGTTATGCTTTACTATTTTTAGTTTAATATTTTCATAGCATAGGGAATGGATACTTTCTATTTGAACATCCTCTACCTCTACCGATAATTTCACAATCGAGGTTTAGACCAATGGTTTGTGGGTCTTTAAAAAATTAGAGTTAATGTTTCTAAAGCGCCACGTATGTGACACTTCTCCAGCTTTTCAGGCATCCATAAGCTACAACTACTACGCTTGTATAGCTAACGTCGTCGTATGAATAAACAAAAAACCTACTAGTAAAAGTTTAAATATTATTTACATTTTCATTTAAAATTCATAATATTATCAACAATACTGCAATTAAACGCATATGGATGTTTCCATAAGCACACGATTAGATAAAACCTGATTATCATAAAATGTATCAGGTAGATCGATATCTACACTTATAAGATAACAATACTCGAGAACTACTAGGAAAATTATTTGTTTTCGCATATTTATTATTTATTTATTTATTTATATAACCTTGCGTACCTACCTACTTACTTAGTAATAATTACAATGTAACGTGCATAAATAGAATGACACATGATTGTTGTGCAAGGCTGCAAAGAAGTATAGAAAGCCGAGCATGCGAAAAATTCTAGAATTCAAGCGAATGCTTGAAAAAAAATTAATCCTAAGTATAACGTGCATTTCAAAACACAAGAGGCAACGCAACTTTGCAGATGAGAGAGACAAAAACTCTTTCTAAAAATTAAAAATCTTATACAAATTCATGCTATTCAAATAATGTGTCGGCCAAAATAATCATTTACCTACTACTCCATCATAGTGATCTAATGTCAAATACCAACTCAATATAGCATCAAAAAACTTTTCACGCTAGCGGATAAAGTAGATTTCGAAGGATAAAACGAGCCTTTCCGAGCTACAAAGGTGAAAATATTATTTCGTTTATAATTATTCCTGTAATCCTAAGATGGCGGTATTCACACTAAATTAAAACGTAGTTTTATAGTTAATCGCAAATGTCATCTGCATTTCCCGGTGCATAAACTTCATGAATTTAGTACTAAGATAGTGAGAAGTTATTGTTCCGGTACCCTTAGTACCGTCGCCATTATTTATCGGCGCGGTCATTATACTCAAAAATATCTGAACGTGAACTCTAACGTCATGATACCATAACAGATGCATTTATATTTATAAATATTTAATGAGAATTGGGAGAGATTACAAAATGGAAATCTGGTTTGTAATACATATTGCCACTTGTAAAGTTTGAATTCCGCATCAAAAATAAACCAAAAACAGCTAAGCTATCTCAATATGCGTATATGTATAATTATACACATAAGCATATGTATAATTATACATATAAGCATATGTATAATTAATTATATTTAATTTTACCCAAGAAGCTGTCACTGATACCTACGTCTAAATCAGGAAATTTTAATTTAATTTCCGCTAAGTATATCAGAATGTAACAATTTTATTTAATTGTAAACCATGCATCGAGCATTGTGATAGCCAACAATACTAAAAGTCTATGCTCGAATATATTTAAACCTGCAGCTTATACTGCCGTTGAGATATTTTTGAGCGGGGTGACCTCTTTGACACATATCTGATGGTAGAAAAACCTTAAACTAAAATGTAGCTGTTTCCACGCTTACATCACAAGTCCATACCAAATATATCGAAACGGCCAATGTGCTCACAAATATGTAAGCACGCCACTATAATCATGGCGTTGAGTGCACGGGTAGATATTTTTGAGCGCCGTGGCTGCTCAGATATATCTGGTGGCGATTACAAAGAGCATTAAACCGTCTGTCCGTCTCATCAGCACGAGACATCGCAACCACGTAGCGCCGTGCCTCGTAAATATATACTCTTCACCGAAAAAAACTCCTAAATCCATTTAATATACGCAGGATTCTAACCCTTATACCTTATGCTATTGGTGATATATTCGCGTGGGGGTACTATGGAGATGCGATCTTTTGGTGTTAAGGTGTATAGCGGTACCTTATCGTAGATGTCGCTCGCTTAAGCTTTGGGAGCCCTAAACATGTTACTTTTTTATTCTCAAAGAAATCTTAGTGATAATAAAAGATGCCTAAATTCAGTGCATGATTTGAATTCTAGAGCATTCGAAAACGTTATCCTAAACCTTAACAAACTAAGGGAAACTAAGGCAAATGTTATGAAAATACTAGTAACGCCATCTATTGTCAATTTAATTGCCTTTAGTCGTATCGTATTTTAGAGGAGACAGGGGACACTTCGATCGTAACAACATATTCGATGTATAAGTACTTGGCATGTTTAGAATACACATGTATACGAATGTATACGTTACTAACAAATTCTTTTTTATTTTTCTTTCGTACTATCACCCACACTGCTAGCTATACATCCCTTAAGCCATTTGTAATAAGGTTCGCCGATTTACCTACAGTTAATAATGTTTAGTGTTGCTGTTAGTTCAAAGACAAGACACATTACAAAATTTAAATCTCCAAATAAATATAGCTTACAGGCTCATTTAAGTCTGAATAATAAGTATCCAATACATACTCGTGGATACCGTTTTGAAAATCTTCCCAAGTCTCCGCAGTCATATAGGTACATATATACCCATTTTCATGACAATTCCCTCTAACAATTGCGACTCCCATTGTCTCCACACAGTCTTCCAAGCGATTTTCCTAATCACCGCATACCGCAAAAGAACATCTAATACCGATTCTAATACCGGTACCGATCCCGATACGGGCATAATTCCGCCGGGAAAGTCATTACCCACGCCCCGGTAATTCGGCTTTCGAGGGGGCGCCTCCCTTCTCCCTAACGCTGCATCTCATTTCCAAATACTATGCTCTCGACTAAGCCCTGTTTCCTATGCGACAACCTCAGCCCCTCTTTATTGGAAACCAACTTTATTCCCTACGCAAGAGAGTGCAGCTTCGAATGTGGGCGGAATAAGAATCGACATGCCAATCCTAACTTTGTAGCGTTGAAGTAAAGTTAGAAATTCTTTGAGCTTTTTCCGCGTATGGTCCGATTTGCCCCATGCTTCTCCATAATGGAGGGGGAGATTTCCTCTTTTCGTGAATTTTTTATTTAAGAAAGGGATAAGATTTTAATGTGGCTCCCGCTTTTATTACTGGAGATTGTGAGATATATGCCATTGTTGTGTTGTGATGCGAGGGTTTCCGCTTAAAGTATTTTGTATGGGACAGGTCTTAAATGACGTTTTGGACCTTTTGTAATCAGCGTTGTTCATTGTTCGTTTCCGTTGTAATTGCTTTCTGTTGCTTTGGGAAATTAATTTCTAGTAAGAGTTCTTGGATGTTGCTGAAATTGTTTTAGCTTTGTATGGAATCGCCACAGATACCAGGCTTAGCACAGGATTAGTGCCGCAATATGCCGCGAGATAGACTATCCATCACTCTTCTATTCATATAGTTAGTAAAAGATGGAAAATCTATCTCGCGGCGACATACTAACATACCAATCATGTGCTAAGCAGATATGAGAGATAATATTTTAATAGTTACTGTCTTCTCAAAAATTAAGCTTCAGATTCGAATGTATAGATTATTAAATCGGTATAGTGTAGGTTCGAAACTATAGTTAAAATTTAGATTTTTTTTCTTGTGAAATATAGATACGAATGTACTTATAGGTACAGTCCCATCAGATATATCAGAGCGGTGCTCAAAAATATCCGAGCAGGATGCTTAGACAAGTTACCAATCGCTAACGCTTAATCGTCAATCGTAAACGAAAGGCAACTAACTGTGTTTGTCGCACTAATATGAAATAATGACAGAGAGGGAAACTATGATACGCTACTACGCGTTAGCGATTGGCAACTTGGCTTAGGATGCAGGCCTCTATTTTACTGTCGTTAGAATGCATGTTCAGATATTTCTGAGCACCGTGACCGCTGTGATATATCTCATGGCGACTGTACAATTTTTTTCAGAAATTGAGTATAGTTCTCATTTCATAAATGGGTCAAAATTATTTTCCTTGCCTTATTTTGTGTAAATAAAAAACGTGACACAGTTGTGATTTTCGTATGAGATGATGTTTTGTTTCTAATTTTTGATTTATGGATTAAAATCTAGCGTGAAAAAGAAATACAAGTGCACCGGATTTTTTTATACACTGAGTCGAAACAGCAACTAAAAGCGTGACAGAGTGGTATGAAACAAGACAACGAAAAGAATTTTGACCCGAATATGTGGCAATCTCTATTTTAGTACACATCATACACAAATATGTAATATTTAATATAAAAGAAGATATTTTTAATATCGACGCGAAGCTGGAGCTCCGTAAATTTTGATTAAAAATATTTTCCGAACAACCGGCTTCTGAAAAACGTTTCATAGTTTACTTATTTACATAATACGCATTCGTATTGGAAATTCGGAAATTACGTTTTCGATAAAAATGTAATTACAGTAGCAAAAATAGAGATCTGCTTAATGCCAGTAAACGGATCACCAGTTTTTTTTATTACAGCATTTTTTCTCACCTTGAATAACTTTTTGTTTTATAAAACCAAATCAACGGTAAGCAACGTTCGTGGGAATCTCCTGGATGCTTAACCAAGTTGCCAATCGCTAACGCTTAGTAGCGTATCGTAGTTTTCCCTCTCTGTCGCTCTTTCATATTAGTGCGACAAAGACAATTTACGATTGACGAAGCTGCCTTTCGTTTACGATTCACGACTAAGCGTTAGCGATTGGCAACTTGTCTAAACACCCTGAGGTAGAAAGCGTGCATTATTCTTTATTATACTTTATTATTATTCTTTATTATGAACATTATTCTTTATCATCATTGACTAACTACATTAACTGCTTACCATATTACCAGTAGCCTTACCAGTAGCTTTTACTCGGTACGGAAAGAAGTCTATCACGCTCGCTCTCGTCAATTGGAGCGAACGTGATGGACTACTTTACGTCGGTACCTATCGAATAAACACTAACGTAACCGTTTTGCCACACTTATTTTACGAAATTGGTCATCAGTGCGTTAAATTGGAAGGAAGATGACCAGATCACACCAGTTTGGCCAGAAAACTAGCGGAAATGTTTAGTGCTTGCTAACGCCTTAGTATTGGGCTTGAAACGGAAGCTAAACCGCATTCCGCGCCCGCCCTTGAACTGAGCTGACTTCTTAACAATGGGCGCAAACAAGTGCCCCGAGTCATGAGCGGAAGCGGAAGTCTAAACGCATTATACTTGGCTATCCACTGTTAAGAGCGTTACTTGATCCAAATATTCGTGTAATCACAATGGCGATCACGAACTTCGGAATTCTTAAATTTCAAGCACATGTCCCTAACACAGATGTAAGGTTTACGATTATGACCTTATCGTAGCTTCAAAGGCGGTCTGCTAATATCGGAACCTTTAATAGGTACGACAAACGCTTATTTCTGAGATTTATATAATTTCACTAAAAGCTATGAAGAAATTGTTTGAGAGAACAATTCATCCAGATTCGAGGAAGTTATTGGCAATCATATCATATCATACATATTTTGAATGATAAGGATCTTTGTAACAGCACAAAATTTCGACATACAGGGTGTTTTTTATATCATTAGCCATATTGCAATATGTGTTGGGTAAAGGCGTAAAAAAATATTTGGTAAAACAAAAATAATCAATTTTTCATTATCCTTTTTGTTATAGATTTTTTTTTTAAATCCCATTATCTAACGAATGTTTAGTCACTATGATCACTTGCTTACTTTTCGTACTGACCCACCATCTCATATCTGCCAAATCAGATTGGATAGGGTGTTTGAGTTTGTAACTTTAATTAACCCGCATAAGGTAACTAATTCAATGCGTTATAACGTACGTAACAAGTTTCCTACCCGTGGTGGGGAATGGAGGTGGAGCTTAACTTGCAGGTAAATCCCACGAGATAGCATTATCAGTTTATCGCATACAGTACTAATAATGAGGGTATTTTGAGTTGCGCGCCGATCTGAGGGTAGTTTGACTCGAGTGCGTTCACGCAAGCGCACTCCTTCTTTGTTTACAGAGTGCTGTACAAATGGCACATCTTGCGATCAGCCGAGCCAGCATAATTTGACCTCAAGAACGGAGTAACTTAAATGTTCCGTCATACAAACGCGTACTGGTTTACCTCAGATATCGATTCTAATGCACTCTCTAAGCAAATTGAATTGTTGATGACAACGAGCAGGTACAGGTAGGTATGCGCTTGGGCAATTTTAATCAAATAACAATCGTGTGTGCATGTACTTAGGACATTTTATTCATTGTTTAGTGCCGATGGTGGGGTGAGTGACGTCGGCTGATCGGTGCTTGTGATGAACTCCTGATTGGCTAAGACTTGACTACTCAAACCTGCTACCCTTTTGTCTGCCATCGAATCGCACGGATTGAAACAAACTTGCCTAGTGACCACAAATTATGTTTTTGCCGGATAAAAAACGGGAAAAAAAAACAAAAAAAAAGTGTCACTTTTTTTTTCAAAAATGTTGTGTACTGGTGATCGCGAATGACATATCCAAATTTGGCTAACGACATAACAAACACCCTGTATTTTTCTACTCCAGCATATCTTCTAGAAACAAGAACAGTACCAGTGTAAAACGCTAGATCGCTACCGCTACCTCTTGTTACTCGTTCCCCCCTGACTCATATCGGAAGTACCCATACATCATTAAATTTTGTCTGTCGGATCGTTTGAAGTAACTTAACCATTCACATTGATAGTACGTGACCACGATCGCTATCACTTTGTATAAATAATAAATAAATAAATATCTTGGGACATCTTACACAAATCAACCTAGTCCCACGGTAAGCTCAATTAAGGCTTGTGATGTGGGTACCAGGCGACGATATATATAATAGATAGATACATATAGATACTTAAATACATAGACAGCCATGACCAAGGAACAAATATTTGTGATAAATAAATACACAAATAATGCCCTCGCCGGGATTCGAACCCGGAACCTCCAGCTTCGTAGGCAGGGTCACTACCAACTAGGCTACGGAGGCTGACAAATGGGTATGGTTTATTATATCGTTGTTTATTGGTTACCTATGGCTAACAAGGGTGCAGTGGGGTAAATTGGATCTCGTATTAAAACAGGAGTTTCTTTCAAGTATGTACTTTATCGTTTGTACCATTTTTTATTTTTTTAAGGTGTGCAATAAATAGTATTCTATCTATCTATCTACCTGTACCATGAATTTTCAAGTATCGGTTACATTAGGTTTTGCTCGATACGTAAAGCATTCTATCGCACTCGCACTTATTTATTGGTGCGAGTGCGATGGCCTCCTTTACGTATCGAGTAAAATCTAATTTAACCGATATTTGAAAACTCTCGGCTACTGAGTATAACATTCGGATCATGTTGCTGTTCTAATCTTGCAGTTCATTCGCGCTTAAATGAGCATTTAATACCCTTTTCTATAGGCTGTTGTTTACAAGTAAAAAACATAATATAACTTGGCTCATTAATTAATTAAGCGAACTCAGTATCCAAGCAAATTAGAAGATTCTCTCTTCTCATTTATAAAGAAAACGGCGTTTAATTGCATCGCCGCCATTTCGCTAACTTGCTTTTAAAATTAATATTTTTTAACGAGTGTTTTCTTACTTATGGGTAAATGAAACGGCGGGGGACTGAGACAAGTTTTATATCTTCTATAACTATACAAATTCCAGTCGGGAATTTGACATAGCTTACTTGAACCTACAATATTGTCCAAAAAAAAATCTGTCGACGTGGCTTTATTTCTTTACCTCAAAACTTTTGCATTATTCCTAATAATAATTAAGTACCCAAGGCACAAGATAAGAACCCGAGGCAATAATAAACCGGATTAAATACTAAGAAGACGAGTCATCATCATCATCAGCCTATGTTAGTCCACTGCTGGACGTAGGCCTCTCCTATTAACTATGCGTATAGACGCATTAGGAGGTAAATGCCCATAATCGCCACGCTGGGCAAGCGGACTGGCGATCGCAGTAATGTGTCCACTATGATGACGCTGCTGCCCATCATCAATCTTGTACAATGGTCAGTGACACTTAAATCCCTTAGTCGACTCTTACGACACCCAGAAGACGAGTATTTTGTTTTAAAAGTAATCGAAAACTTTCTCAGACCAACCATATTCATCAAAATAGGTACCTGCAATGCAATACACTCAACAAAATGTCATAACGCACCCAGTCTCCCCTAAACCTATATCCTAACTCAAAGCTCCCCGTAATACTTTTAAAAGCTTCCTCCCATCTTTTGTGCTTCGAAATACGGAAAAATGTACCTTGTTACTTTGTATTAAGGGTAATGTATACTAGTCGTGCTAAGGAACGGTGTCACATGAATTGGGTCGTCAGTCGCGTTTACGTCTTAGACGGTTTAAGTAGCTTTTTTACGTAAATGCCTTATTTAGTTATGTATAGCCAACTGTAGCGTTTAAGAAAAAGTATAATACAAAATGTGATGTTTCAAAGTGAAATACTTGTCTATGCCGAAAAATGTATTAGTAACTATACTCGGCCACCGCTATGAAGTCAATCCTGACACCTGTAATTTCAATACATTATGTGTCAAAAAGTGACGTTGCTTACAGATAATCTATGAAACTGAAGGCTGTCAGGGTTTACTTAGTATAATAAATGTCAACAACTCAAAGCGGGTTTAGTACCTAAGTACGTACAGTCGAGGAATTTAATTTCCTACCCATTTCGTACCTTGTCACAGTGGCAATCAATATGAAAGCTGCTAGAACTGTCATATTATAGCTGATATGACAAGGTACGAAATGGGTAGGAAATGAAATTCCTCGACCGTACCTAGAAGTTAATTTAAAACTATGATAAACTTTATCTCCAAACAATACAATCGTATTTTTTTTAAATAAATAAATTCATCGAACTAGGCAACACGCCAATGACAAAAGTCTGTAGGTTTTGATAACACAATTAACCGAAATGCAAGATATGAACTAGGTATGACTCCGTTTGTATGCGTATCAATCTTTCTAGAAACTTCGTTGTGTGTACGGCCCGGATGGTAATTGCCTAGGTCTCCCCCACCCCGGGGTGGCGTCTGGTCTAGATTCTGTATTATCCGGCCGTTCTAGATACGGGTAGGTTTACGGGGTTTTTTTATGGGAATGGTTGCTATGGTTACAGTTTTACTATATGTCTTTATGTGGTACGCTTACTCGTAGCGTTACTTCAAATTGGATGGGACAGTACAAACATTTGAAATAAGATATAAATATGAATTTAAAAACATGGAAAAAGTTTATTCTATGCACTTTGATAAATATTATGTACAAGAAGTGACGGAACAATGATCTTCATAATTTCTTAATATTATCACAGAATACATATTAGTACAAGATATTATTCTTGACAAGTTATATATTTAAGCGCTACGACCATATACTCGTATAACATGGACGTCTAACGCCAGCTCAAAAATGCCCCCAAAAACAATGTTCAATTGTGCCAAGATGGGCAGGACATTGCATGCGCTTTTCTTAACACCGCGCATATTTCGGCGTAACATCTTTGACAAATGTTTATAGAATATAGCCAATCAAAACTTTGATGGACCAATGACAATTATTTTTAAATGTCGGTGTAAATTTTTATAGGTTGATATTGAAATTCATTTTCATTACCGTGATACATTGAAGAGAGGGTGACACTTGTCAACTAAAATTCAAGATCGTTTTTGAAATGCAATTTAGTATATGGCTTGCGGCTTCCATGTTTTGTTTGTTCGTAGCGATACTCGTCAAGATTAGATAGATTTTTTTTCAGTCAAAATGTTTTTATGATCAAGTGATAGTGATAATCAGCCACCGTAACATACCAGCGAAATAAATTCAACGCTGTACCAGCCGAAATCAATATCCACATAAAATATATAAATAGTATAAAGTAAGTATTATTTGCAATTTTCAATCAAACGCGACGTTGATTTATTCCGTGCAACAGAAATAAATCCGGCGTAGAATTGCAATTGAATAAATAAATTTAAATACCCATTTCGCTTTACGAATTAACCACAAATGACATTATTCACATATTCGATATTTCAAAATTAACGCCTACAAAATTATTTTATTTACAGCGTAAAATACATTTCACGTTAAACGGCTATCAATTAATTAGCATTTAACTTATCATTATCAATAATATTATATCATCAATATTTATAACTACCCTTCACAAAAGGATTAACCCTATAAATACCCTTGAGCGGTCTTCCAATTTCTCACTAGTGTTACCAGAAACGAAAATATTAAATCCAATTTAACCAAAAACACCCCTCGATTATGCAAAAAAATATGACCATAATACTCCAAAGTGCATTGTACACTAATCGACATAAACCCAGTGGTGCAACCCCAGTTGTTGCGCGGGCAAAAAAATGATTATGATTTTATGGCAGGTTAGACTATTATAATCGGGGATTATTTGGATTGTCTGTAAGGGGCTTTTAACAAGCTATTTGGCGCCTCGCGTGCTTCAATAAATGTACCATAAAATGCCTTAAGGCTATTTTGTTAAGTATTGAAATCGCGTGCGCGCGGAAGGTTATAATTACGATTATTAAGGTACCATAGGCATGTTGGTTTTCATGACAGGTGGGCTGCGGTGATTCCAGTGATGGCGTATATGTTGTTTGATGCGGTTAATTTGTGCTCATTATTTCACGCCGTTTAAAATATTGGTGGCTTATTTGGACGTGAAATTTGTTTTAATAAAATTTGTTTCATGCGGTCGGCGACGGATATTTGTTCGTGTCCATTTTGATTCCTGATATTACTCGCATTGTGTATATTTACCGATAATATTATAATTGAATTAAATGCTTTATTAATTTTCTACTCAATTTATAATAAACCTAAACGGAAATATGACAATTTATTACTCTACGTTACGCATGGTTTAGAAACATGCATACGACATTTACGTCTAATAAATATACGTAAACAAACCCTTAGATAAAAGCTCGTGTATTTACGTTAATTATCTTTATAATAAAAAGAACGGACGTTTTCCAAGAAAACTGAATCCGTGGTTTTCCAAAATTCGTTATAATAATATCAGATCACCAATGCCCTTTTGTTTATGTCCCCATTAAATATGTACCCTGAACACATAACGTAAGTATATATTAATTTCCATCGAATCCCAAATCAAAGGCGGCCGTCCCTAAGGACAGTGGGCCTTGATGGGCCACTCTGGACAAAGCGGATTATTGTCGTGTTGTCATATCTTGAACCTATTACCATAATACGGTGACGGGATTCACTCGTTTTCTGACCTTTTTTTTGTTAACACACCGTGTGGTCTAATGATGGTGTTTTGACGGTTATTGGATATAAGGATGGTTTTTTATTATTTCTGTGGACGTTTTCTGACCGGATTTTTTTTTACTGTAGGCAGTCTATAATTTAAAAAATACGATACCAAATAAATAGTAAATGATCTCAATGGCTCTCAGGACACAGGGAAACCTAATTTGAGAGCCAGGGCTACCAACAATTATGTACTGTTGAACTTGCAAATAAAGAAAAAAAAATCAATATCATTTGTATACGGAATGTAGGATTATTGTTTTTTTTTCCTAAAATCTAATACAACCTTACGTACCTACATCACGATTAGCTTTTCTGTAGGTACATCATTTACCATTAAGCTAACTCAAGTAAGCTTTAAATTGTAAATTTGTCGTTAAACACAAAGCTCGATGCTAATGCGACGCAAACATGTTATTTCACGGTGAAAACGAAATTACCGAAACGATTACCGACCCTACGTTTGCTCACAAAATACACAATTACGTAAACAGAGAAAAGAACTAAAAAATATATGCTCAGTCAACGTTGTAAGGAAAAACAGAACATTACGCACCAGTTGCTAAACAAGCAAAGTTTTCCCACAAAACGGGGGTTTAACTTTAATATTGAAGAGTTATTGTTTGAGTAATTGCGCTGCGCGGTAACCTAATGGGCATACTTGGAATATTGTGAAAAATCGATTCACCCACATTCGTTGTTAATTATAGTCGGTTCAGCCGTCTTTCCGCCTGCGCTGCTCCGAATGCGATTTAAGACCCTCCCTGGTCCAATTACAGAGTTCTCAAAAGTCCCCCACCGCCCTCCCCCGGTTTAGATCGAGCCTCGTTTTAATGACCTCTCGAGCTCCCGATGTTCATTTGTCGCGAGGTTTTTCGTACGATAATTTTACATTTTTTATTTTTTTCTCGAGGACGCATTGTGGGTGCCAGTGCCGGGGCTCTTGTAATCTATAAAGGTCTCTTAAAATATTTTTCATATATTTTATTTCCCATCCGGATTTCTATTCGTTAAGACTGCCTGGCAATATTTAATGTAAACCGAATGTTACTCCACTCGTAAAAATGAATTGAAATGTAGGTTTTTTACGCGTGTATGCCGGTGATATATCAAATAGTAGTTTTACGAATACAATAATTACCTACGATTTTTATGATGACTAAAGCTGTTTTCCATTCTTATACATACCATAGATGGGTGAATCAACTTTTTTCTGTCAGTTTTTACCATGGTTAAGTAGAATAATTTTGCATAAAACCAGCGTGACTCAGGCGACCGTAACCATGGCAATAACAGACAGAAAAAGTCGATTCACCCAGATACATAGATTAGAGTAGAGTAGCAACTGCATTTCCATTGATAATCGCACAAAAGCTATAATACATTTAATAGTACCGGATCATACACACAATCTTTAACAGATTTAGATATATATATACTACTATAGAAAGATAAGAATAGGTACTACTAGTGTTGCGATTATTTTCCATAATTATAAAAAAAAAAACTTGTACTCTACGAAGCATGGAACTCGACAGGCAGATTTTATTTAGCATCAACTTACAGATTTCATCATCAGCCTATAATAGTCCACTGCTGATTTGAGCTATGTGCTGAAGTCCAGGATTCCTCAATCGCTCAAAACAAAGATATTTGACCAGTGTGTGCTCCCGGCTATGACGTACGCGTGCGAGACATGGACGTTGACAGCGGGGATGATCCATGAGCTTAAAGTGGCGCAGCGAAACATGGAACGAGCAATGCTGGGCCTAACGTTGCGAGACCGAGTACGGAACACGCTCATCAGACAACGCACTAAGGTGGTTGATGTGGGGCACAGAATTGCCAAGCTGAAATGGGCTTGGGCCGGCCATATGTGCCGACGACACGACGAACGCTGGAGCAAGCGCGTTTTAGAGTGGAGACCTCGGCTTGGAAGAAGAAGTGTGGGCAGACCACCAGCCCGATGGTCCGATGACATAAGGGAGACAGCAGGGTCAGTTTGGAAGAGGGAAACAAGCAACCGTGCTGTGTGGAAGCAAGTTGGAGAGGCGTATGCCCAACGGTGGGCGAACACACGCTGACGAAGAAGAAGAAGAGAAGAAGTCCACTGCTGGACGTATGCCTCTCCTATTAACTATGCGTATAGACGCATCAGGAGGTAAATATATACAACATATTAATCTTAACATATTAGGATTTGTGATATTGTATCAAAAATTACCGACTTGGAGTCATTTATATATTTATCTTTTACAATGTCTAAAGTTTTATTTTTATTCTGTACTCATAATTGGAGTATCAATCGAGCAACTATGCATTTTTTCTAATTGTTTAAAAGCTCTATCTGCAAATTCTGCAATGCACCCCATATTAAAATGTCCCCATTAGTCGTCCGACGAGGGTTCTTTTGTGTTGTTTGGAATCCCATAATTTCCTTCGATTCTACTTATTGCGCATAAAGCTATATTAATTCAAAATTCCCATTTCTTTTGTCCGCGCATTTTTAATCTGGACCACTGTGCATTGGCGTATTAATCGACTTGTTTGATTGGAAAATGTTTGCGTTTTGTCCGGCCTGTGTAATTAATACCAGTGTGCTTAGAAAACATCTGGCCTGTCAGTTTTTTCCGCGAGTAGCGTTAATGTAATTATGTTTTTTTTCTTTCACGTACTAAACGGAGGAAGTAAAACATATTTTCCAACGGATAATGAGATGGTCTTACTTATATGTCCATAGATAATTATCAAGTATCACTAAGTCATTAGACATTGCAACTGTTTTTTATGAGTATGAATGCCGTTAGGGACGGTTATCGACAGTTCTCATCGTAATGTTCCTCCAGTACTATTTTATATTTGAAAATAATATGTAATATGATCGCAAATATTATAGGCACAACATCAACAACTAATTAAAATAAACTTTACCATTGGTTCTGCATGTAATTTAGACAAATATTGCTTTGGACATTGCAAATATTCCCTCTTGACAGTAGCTAAGCAAACACACTGAACAAATACTAAGCTTAGATCACGGACCTCTTTTTTCTACTAAACTATTCCCAGGAAATTCAATAAACGAAACTAGCCTTTACGCGATTGCAATTAGGGTGATCGTGCCTGATACGGGACAAAGTTTAATGGATTTTTTAAAGCATTTTAGAGCACGACATGTGTCATCACATCATGTCAATGCAGGGATTATGATAACCATCGTACGGATGCCATCTACCCCATCACCCTTGCGATCTCGACATTCAGCTGGAAACAATAGAAAACAACTCGTTCCTCTACCATAGGAAATAGACCTTTATTCACACTGTACTTAGTCGAAATTTCATTTTTGTTTGACATTCTGAGAGGGGTGATACTGAAAAGACAATTTAACCCTAAAAAATGGTGCATGGACATTAATCCGTATGTAATATCGCAAATTTGTCGTCGGTCCGTCGGGGGCCATCTGTCAGGCGATTCGATTTGCTGCTATTAGTGACGCGACAATGGCTGTGAATAGATCAGCACTTGATTGAGAATGCAATGATGGAGCGTAACCTAAAACTATTAGTGAATACTTTTTATAAATAAAAGGTCGCAGTTTTTGAAAGGTAACAATCACTAAGAAATATACCAAATCTTATTGTGTCGTTAATGGACATGTTCCAATATTGTTATTTATACCTGTCGGTAATTGCTATGAAAATCATCAAAATACGTCAAAATATAAATCTAACTAATACGAGTGTTAGCTTGTGAATTAGACTTTTCATTTCATTTATTTACCATAAATCAAAGTACTTTCAGTACCCAAATCGATGTCAAAATCCACTTGCCCGCGCACCTTGCACATGATAAATACAGTTATTAATTCATATCTCACTCATGAATAAATATGAATACGACCCTTCAATAACTCCCCAAATATGAAACGCTTAATAAAATCCACATAACATCACCGAGCAACAAATTGCCCTTTTTGACGTCTTATTCAGGGGGGTTAGTTTAATAAGAGTAACTACACGGGTCTCGGTGTGCACGCGTCTTCAGGTGTCAGATATTGGGTGCCGCACCCTAATTTTTTGGTTGGGTGAAGTTGTTTTTTGTGTGATTTTTTTAATGACGTACTCAAGTATGTTACAATCTTACAATTAAAAGTATATCCATTTTTTACATTCAATTGTTGTGCGAAAATCAATGTTGTTAATTCGTTAGCAGTGTCATACATTTTTAAATTAACGGATTACGTGATATAATTTATTTTTGAAAATATTAAAAACAAAGACAAATCTTCGTTTTGCCCCTCAGAAAACATTATAATATAGTACATTTCTTTATCCTTATCTTTTAGATCTCAGCTAAAAATCACGGACACGCAATAATCACTTAATATTCCGTCGGCATATAATTCGGCACTGTTTGCCTAGCCGGATGCGTAGACCGGCAGTCTAGACCTCCATTTAGGACCCTAGTCTAGGCTACAATATGACATTGTACCTATAGAATCATATTTGGAAGTTCTGGGTTTCTGTCGAAGAAATGGAGAGACAACTGAGAATTAACTAGATATTTTTTAGTTACAAGTACACAGA
This sequence comes from Thaumatotibia leucotreta, assembly GCA_025490895.1. NCBI lineage: Eukaryota > Metazoa > Arthropoda > Insecta > Lepidoptera > Tortricidae > Thaumatotibia > Thaumatotibia leucotreta. The sequence continues at coordinate 7,235 of JALPQI010007795.1, read as the reverse complement.
GGGATACATAGTTGAAAAACTAAACAAAATATGAATGTTTATATTATTAGGAAACACCTTTTGAGTGCCTTATTATGCACATTATTTGTAATTGTTACCTGTCTCTGTTTATCACCATGGTTGACTTAACTGGTAAACAATGCCAATAGGCTTTATATCATATTTTTACTATTTCTTTATAATTACATTTAGTTTATCAGAAATCAACGCTTGACCTCTGTTTCCGATGGGCTTCACATTTTGACCTAGTACATGACATCTTTAATACGAAAATATTTAACAAAGTTTACAATAAATTACAATACAATAATTACAATAACAAATTTGTTTAAATAAATAAGTATAATCCGCAAATTGCCTCCGTCTGACCTCTTCCGTGCTCGCCAAGATGTTACTCTTATTAAATATCGGAACTAGTAGCAGACCAGTTAGTTCGCGTGTCTGCAAATTATAATAATGCACGGCAGCTTGTTGCAAAAACATGATAAATTATAATAAAACAGAATCCACACAATGTGGCGTAATTTTTTTAAAAATGACTAGTTAGTCTCTAGTTCGAACTGTCAAAAATCTATACACAACTTTAAAGTGAAGGCGATAAAGGCGTGCATATTGTACAATAAAAACCGGTACGGATAGCTCGATCGGTCGCGTGGCGCCGACGTGCGCGATGGGCGTGTGCGCATCGATCCAAATGAGCTCGTCACGGCGAGGATTATACGGTTTTTTGGACACTGGGAAAGACGTGTCAGAGATAGTGCGTGTGACAGTTGTAATGTTTTATTACCACATTTTTGATATCGGCTACTCATTCGTTTGTTTTACTCTTATTTTAATCATGTTCGGTTCGGTACTCGTTGCTTTGGTAAAAAAAACCACAACTGTCTCTTTTTTTCTGTTAACGACATGCTTTTGTTTCATTCTTTGGAGTCAAGAGTGCACTGGCAAGGTGTAAAAAAAAATATCATATTTATATTTTGCGGCTTATTACGTCGCTAAATAACGTTACTTAATTTGCGTACTATTATAGTACAGCCAGACATAGAGTCACCAGTATTTCCGGGTACATTTGCTTTGCTAATCTCCTGGAAGTAGCTGTCTATGGTCACGCTTCATTTTTAGCATTCATAATATCCATTGATTGGAGATAAGACGATTAACACTACTAAAGCACCTACACTTTGATTTTCGAAAAGACTGTTCAAAAAGTTGGGTACAAAATTACTCTGAATCAATCTAATTCATATTACGGACTAAATGTATCGTTTTAGAAAGATGTCACGTATTTATTAAACACTTTATATTTTCTATAAACAATTCTTCGAAATAAATTAATTAATTTTGACTAGCTACGTTGTTCAAACACCCCACAGTGCTCCCTGTCCATCTTGCGGATGACTTTTTCAAAAGTATTTAGTTAAATCAAAGCCTTTGTACATTATGGAGCAAATTTCAATATTTTAGTTATGAGGAGACTGTCTTTCAGTGACATGTTAAGGAAATTATTTTACAAAAAGGTTAAAAATAACTAGATTGATCGGATATTACGTCTCGTAACTTAATAGATAGGTCGCGAGTAAAGAAGTTTTTTATCCACTGTTCTAATAGTTAAGTTACAAGATGTCATCGTGAATATCAGCTTTACCAAAGCTTTCAATCAGATTTCGATCTGCAGTTCAACAATGATGTACAATTGTACATATCCTTTGAACTTCGTTCTAGTTTAAGGACATACTCGTATATTAAAATATTACCGTACCGTGTCACTCACGTAGTTTAAGTCGATGATTGCTTGATTTTTTTCGACCTATTAAGAGGATCCTAATCCGGAGCACTCTCTGCCAAAGCCCGACGTGTACACCAATAGGTCGAAGTCGAAACATGTCGAGCAATCATTTACTTAAATTACTCGAGTAACACAGTTCGATACTATTTTTTAAACACGATTCACACGTTTGTTGTAATTCTAAAATTTTTCTAAAGACAGCAATATTTACTCATAATTAAAATACCTAAATAAATATAAATATCATTCTTACACAAGTCCCCATATTAGGTCGATTTCTGTGAAGGTGGATCCAGACTAAAAGAGCATTCGCTGTTCTATCCCCCGCTCTACGAAATCAACCAATCACGTTTTGTGTAACGATCGTTTTTCGTAGAGTGGGAGGTTAGAATATCGAATGTTCGCTTGGTCTGAATGCACCTTAAGATTGCCCAACATGCACACACACAAATACCAAGATTGGTAAACTATATAGAACATTGCTATTTCATTCTAAATTGAAACACTAGTTTACTCCAAAAGCTTATCTTCAAACTGCATGCAACTTATCGATCAGCCTCAAAACCTTAATCTCCACTTTTAAAAGCGTCTGAAAGCGTCGCGTACGCATTAAATATTCAGGTGTCGCGGATCCAGATCTAGGCGACGCTTTATAGGTGACTGGGTTTTTAAATACTTGCTGCTTTTGGTCTTAAGTAGGCGAAAGGAGTAGGATTTTTAAGCAGTTAGGTTCAGTTCTCAAATTATGCTATATCAGCTGTACCTTTTGATAACATAGTTTTTACTTAAATTTACCATCTACTAATAATAGCGATAAGTTTTAGCGAAGACGTATATGGAATGAAATTTTCCGAAATAAAGGATTTGAATTGAGAAAATTAGACTACCTAATGCCTACTGACATGTTTTAAGTGAAATTTGTTTGAAAATATGTCACCCTTGTAGGCCAATCGGCATCTTTTTTCGAACTGTCAAAACGATCACCACTTTGGAATTTTATATGAAATACACAAAAATGACGTCACGTTTGAGTACTGCCAAATGACCTTCTCTTTTAAGTTCTTTACAATTTATTAAATAGAAGTTATGTACAAAAATTACTGCTATCTACATCTTAGTAATAGTATCTTCGTGTATTATGTCGTGCATAATGTTAAATAATTTATTTTAACTACAGTCATCATCCCTATTCTGAAATGCTGGGGATTTTATTTTCGGTTCAAGTAGAAATAGGTACTCAAAAAAACTTGGGTCTAACTGGTAACTTGGCTGTAACACGCATTTACATCATAGTACACTTAACACTATTTATTCATTCGCATTTCTTATGTCAAAGAATTTGATGTGATGAAGAAAGGGATGCAAGTTGTAACTAGTTTTCAAGTGCTTAAACATTCGCCAGCGCATACCAAGGCTTCATTTTAATTGCCGTACGGTACATTTGTAATAAAACAGAAAGAGACTGCACTATTCGACTGATCTGTTCTTCCTTATTGAAATCTCTGACACCTCTATTTCATGCTAATGTTAACAACACATAATTAGACACCTTGCATCAACGGCAGAGCGATTGCAACAGCTTTATAATCGATCGCTCAAACAAACCAGCATCAATATGAGAGTATTAGCTATTATTTTATCGACATATGACTACGGAAAACTAATCATGCTGTTTATTTTAGTTTAGGATTTATTTATAATTATTTTGCCCAGCTGTAGTGTCAAAATAACCCACTGTCCCACAGTTTGGGCCAAGAATAATTTATCTTTGAACCGACTCTTTATTATAAAAAGATGCATTGCCGTGTGAAGGTGCACCTTCACTTCAGAGTATTCAGACCAAACGAGCATTCTCTATTCTATCCCCCACTCTACGAAATCAACGAATCACGTTTTGTGTAACGATCGAATTTCGTAGAGTAGGGGGTTAGAATAGCGAATGCTCGTTTGGTGTGAATGCACCGTTTGGTCTGCATGCACCTTTACACCAGTGAGTTTTTGAAAACATTTCAGAGTTATTTTAGCATTTATAATAAGGGGGTATTATAAATACGGATGTCTCTAGCTAGAATTAGGTAGATAACTAAGTTTGGTCAAGCATTGTGAATGCATCTGCGATCGATGCATTTGCGATTCCGCTTACGATAATAATCATCATAGTACCCACACCTTTCAAATATAAATCTTATTCCGTGGCTGTAAAGATGAAATGGACTAATGTTTAGTGTCAGTATGTGTTATGATTATGACAGACATATATGCAATGTGCATCGCCCACAGTGTTGCTATTAATTCGTAGATATATAAATAAGATATTGATAGACGATTGTGACTTTGTAATTATTTATAATCTACCACAATTTCCATAGGTATGTCTTGTCGCTTATCGACCACATATTTCTGTAATTACATTATATTCTTCAGTTTTAGTACATATGGTGTTTTTTTACGCACTAGTGCGAGAAGTGGTTAATTTTTAGTCAGATCGAATCTTTGGAGGTCCATCTGTGCCTACCTACTGAAAAACGTCGTACGATACATATGCGAAAAGGAAATTCATAACTCCTGTCGGTTTTAAATTTAAAACACTCCTCGTTTTAATTACGTATTGCCACTGGTTTCATACTAAATTTTTTCCCACTTGTGCATTATGTACTATTTTACCCATTGATATTCAAAAAGATGTTTGGTTATGAAATAAAGAAAATATTAGATGTTTGGTTATTTAATCTTATAATTAACCAATAAACTTTTAATTTTAATTAATTAATAGGTAAACTTTAATGTTGTCTTATGTCATATATGTTCATAAAAATCACAATCACACCAAAAATCGGGAATTTTCTTGAGATTTCGATCCGTGTACTAATTTCATACATTTGTATACCGATATTAGATTATAAATCCTTTTCAATAGACGCAAATGCCGATGACAATCGAGGTCCAAGCAAAACCAACACCAACTCATGCGTAATTCATATTAAACGTAACAAGCTCCTACCGTCTCATTACAGATAAATAACACAATTAATTCATATTCGCGCTGGCGTAACACAGTAGCCGCCTCCCACGATCAAATACTGAATAAAATTATACCACGAACACTCTAATACAGCCTTTATACCACCTTATACAAGTAGCAAAATCCTCCGCGCAACAGCGGCCGCCTGAATAGTAATAATGCAATGTAACTTTTGTTGTTGCTCTTATAAGAGCTACAGTCGTACAATAGTTGTATAAGGGGTAATAAATAGCAGTTAAACGACTAATTGAATCCCGATGAGTATTGTAACGCAGTTACGGTTGATCAGTTGTATGGACACGATTTGTGATTGCTCTAGGTTGTGTCTGATCGTTTATGGTTGTCTAACTGATTTATTTGTTTTGCTATTTATTATACTATCTATAGTAGATAGTTCGGTACTCTTAAAAGTACTCTAAATCGTGAAAACTAATACGAGTATTATAAACAAATACAGTAGCCGTACCATTAGTCGGAAGTAAAGAATACTATAGGTTTTAGGAGCGAGCGCGAAGGTCTGCTTTACGTAGGGGAGACCAGGTATAAAAGTAACGCGGGATGAACGTAACAAATTCATTTAAAATTTTTCTACGACATCTATCCGAACGTCCTTCAGGGCATTAGATGCCATTTCGATTCCCCCCTAACCTCAGTTACACCCACGGTGCTGTGACGGCAGGTTATGCGTGTAGTGCTATGGTCCCAGAAAAATGCGTCAAAAGTAAGTTTTTAACGATTTTTTCAATCTTAGCTAGATTTTTCGTGGTAAACGCTAGAGCTTGCGTTTTGCATGGGTGTTGTAAAGTCACTAATCATTTACAGTTTGAGGGTTGCAAATCAATGTTTTAATGATGCTTTTTATGTTTTTTTGCTACGTGTTTGTGGGATTCTGAAATTCGATACCTAGGGATGATAGAAACAACTTGTTACTTTCATCCCGATTTCCAAATTGGAGGCTCATTGCTACACCTACGTGCTAGCGTTTATTAAATAACTCATATACTTAGTGCCTCTTTGTTGCAGAGTGTCTTATATACACAAAATAACAACATACAGAAGTCCACCAAAATAGAAATTATAGCCTTAGCTGCAGTTGAGGTGATCCTTTTTTTTAAATGCCCTACAGGGACGCAGCAAAGACGTACCAACTGGCTCACATCACTTATATAGACATGTAAAGTAAAGGAAAGCTTTACTTGAAAGTTCAGCGGCACTACCCAAGGCGGGATTTGTTTCTGGAAACAAATATTCATTGTCAATGAGGAGTAAAACACATTTTTTATCATATTAGTTAGGTACATTGTATGATTAGCTTAGTAGTATACTCAGAAATAAGGACAATGCAGAAAGCATTTAATTCCTTGGATTACACCTAAGCATTTGTTTATATGCCATTTAGAATAAGACAGAAAGTTGATTGCTCTCACGTCACTCATATATAAATTAATTTCGTTTCATATAATACCTAATGTTAATTACATTCATTCATTGTTAATGTTCGTCATTGAGATAGTGATATTGTAAGACTGTTGATTACTTAAAAATACTAATTACACATAATTATATTGATTATTTTATAGTTATTTACTTTGTTTCTATTATCCCTATGCACTGTTACAACCAGCCCTGGGGGTAGGGATAATTGCAACAAATTCCATCCTTCACTGTGAGCCATTTTTCTGGAAAACTATTGGATGTATGAAGTTTATTTTGGTACCAAAAGATACATGAAATATGTGTCTATTGCACATAAAGATGCAAAGTTTGACAACTGCTACCAAAAAAATATGAAAAATCAAAAACTGAAAATTGTTACGTTCATACCTGGTCTCCCCTATCGAGTAAAACCTAACGTTACCGATACTTGCAAAGTTATGGTACGGCTTCAGGTTATCAGTTATCTTATAACTTTTTATACGATCAGCGTTGCTGGAATTCGACATGAAAAAAGCATTACGTATCTAATTAATCCTGTAATGACATCAATTATTATAGCTCAACGTAATATATAATCTACATTGTAACCATAGAAACGGTTTACTTTTATTCCATTGTCTCTTGAATACTTACTTTAATAGACTTAACTCTCTTATAAAGCTCATAGTGCTAAAAGTTAGCACAAAGCGTCTTTATCTATATATCAGTACATCTTTTTCTAATCCGTTCTTACTCAAACATTTAGTCTGCAGTATGTAACGTGAAACCTTACTTATCTAACAAATATCTTAACACCAAAATATTTAGATAAAAAAACCACCTCTTATCAGAGATTTTGGAGCTTAAAGCTTTTTCAATCTCATGATAAGAACATCTTCCGTATTGTTATATTTCACGGCAATTTGATACTAATTTCTCAGGAGATAAAATCTATTCTCGTGAAGTTTTTTGTGGTTTTAAACCAGGTATCAGTTGTCAAATCAGAAAGTT
>JALPQI010007794.1:0-34293 GCA_025490895.1 Thaumatotibia leucotreta | reverse complement strand
CAGATTCATCATATGATTTTATTATTATCCTGGCTTTATATCGCGAACACCGAAGTTCGTAAATTTCGAGGTTTAGTCTTTGTCACTCCAACGAACGCGTGATTAGAGTGACAGAGAAAAATTCAAGCCACGCAGAGCAGGTGGCCAATGGGGTCGAAAAGTGCTCAAGTTGAGGACAGAGCAGTGTAGGACGTCGACCCACGATAATTTACTTAATAATTAATTAATTACTTCTTATGAAGCTCGCTGGGAGACGCTGGATGCAGGTCGCTTCCAACCGGTGTATGTGGAGGTCCAAAGGGGAGATCTATGCTCACCAGTGGACTTCTAATGGCTGAAATGAATAAATAAATAAATATCTTGGGACATCTTACACAAATCAACCTATTCCCATGGTAAGCTCAATTAAGGCTTGTGATGTGGGTACCAAGCGACGATATATATAATAGATAGATACATATAGATACTTAAATACATAAACAGCCATGACCAAGGAACAAATATTTGTGATAATTAAAAACACAAATAATGCCCCCGCCAGGATTCGAACCCGGAACCTCCAGCTTTGTAAGCAGGGTCACTACCAACTAAGCTACGGAGGCTGACGATGATGATGATGATGATAATACTATAAAGATTAATTTAAACAGCTCCTAATACGGAAAAGTACCGGAAACGTGCTCGAACATCTTGTCGTAATCAAATGCGAGAAATTAGTTGCCTCAACGTGGATCCGACTTGTATGTAAACCCCATTCGGAGCGAGAATGTGCGCGTTTTTCGCGGTGATAGTACATTACTGCAGACGCCGGGAAAGATGGGCTTATCGGGCTTATAGGTATGGACGGCCGAACGTAGTGAGGCCGGACAGTGATACGAAGCCGGTAAGCCCATTTCACGGCGAGGCATGTATAGTGCTTTTCTCAAACATATGCAATGAAATAAAAAATACGACAATAAAAAAACAGAATTTAGCTGTTTAGTCTGTTCATGAAAACCGACGCCATGTTTAAAAAAAATATTACTTGCCGGCCTAGGCCGTTAAATTCGTATGAAAATCCTTTACTATTATCTCGAGGTCATCCGCCTGCAACGTCATACTTTAAAGCCTATTATGACGAACATAATGAATGACAACATTGCATCGCATGTTTGAGAAAAGTATCTATTTAAAGATTTTTTTTATTGTGTAACGAGCAGAGTCCGGAAAATCCATAGCAAAACAAAAGACGGTCGCAATCAAATTAGGGTAAGGGACATTTTTTTATCGATATCGTTTAAGTTTATATTTCAACAACATTCGTTCCAAGCTGTTTTAAGATACAAATTATAATTATCTACAGAGACACAACTTATATGTTATCGCTGTCATACGCAATGAAATGATAATAATAACAATGGTCTTATGGAGTATTAATTTCTGAAGTGTCTATTATTTTCAATGAGGTTGATTACCTCTTTGTCACCTGACTACGGCCAATCCAAAAGGGAAGCGTTATTACTTAATATGAAATATAAGTAACGTTGATAATATAAGTTACGTTTCATTTTAGATGAAATTAACACATATAAAACAAACCCTTAACTTACTACTTCCTTCGCGTTTAGCTTGAATGGTTTATAAAATAATGTATCTAATCATAGGTAATTATCGCTACGATTTTTAGACAAAACTTATTCGATATCGATAAAAAATGTTTCTCATCCTAGTTTGATTGCGACAGTCGTTTGTTTTTCTATGAATTTTCCGGGCTCTGGTAAACAGTTTGGCCTGTAATAAGTGCCAATGAATATTCGTTATAGGTGAAAAACTTAAGAAAGTCACCTGTTGTATGTGTGAGTGATGTTCGAATAGGCGTTTGTTTGTTGAGCCGTGTGGTGACGGCAGTAAGAATACATTTGTCACCACCCCAACTCCTCCTGCGGGTGTCGTAAGAGTCGACTAAGGGATTGAAGTGTCACTGACCATTATTTGATAAAAGATTGATGATGGGCAGCAGCGTCATTATAGTGGACACATTACTGCGATCGCCAATCCGCTTGCCCAGCGTGGTGATTATGGGCATTTACCTTCTAACACGTCTATACGCATAGTTAATAGGAGAGGCCTACGTCCAGCAGTGGACTATCATAGGCTGATGATGATGAGGCGTTTGTTTTGTTTGTGTTAATAATTTTAAATATGTGTTCTCTATTCGAACATGTCACTCACACATACAACAGGTGACTTTCTTTAAAGTTTTCACTTAGAGCACTTTTAGTAAAGTTTTTTAAACTGTGGTGCCATAATATATGTGTTGGGTCACATAGTAAATATTGTTTAATAATGTTACCATACATATCGATGGCAAAAAGCGGAACTGCTGTAACCGCCACTTGGTAAAAAAATTTTTTTTGCATATTCGGAATCAGCGAATTTTTCCGCGTCGAATGGTTAAGGTCCCATAGCTCTACGACGCTTAGAAAAAACTGGACAGCATAGCAAAACGAATGTGAAAATTTGACCACGCCACCTTCTAATTGCTGTACACGCCCAAAGCGTAGCAAATTCTTAAACGAGTACACATACACCCATTCCGCATTATCATAACCTAATGAGCGTGGTACTTAAACCACTGCCGCATTCTGCCCTGTGGTGTCTACAGCATTTATGCATGTAGTGAAAAAATGACTCATCAGTGTTACTACAATTTACACAAAATAAGTTGTCTATCATCGACGCATAATACGTTTAGTTCGAAAATAATATAACATCGAGCCGCAGTTACGGCATTTGAAAAATGGCGGGAAGTAGCCGCGGCTTGTCGATGCCGCCATTTAAATTTGCGCTCGCGGCGCGTTCGTTGGTGTTTAAAGCCAGCGAATCAGTCGGTTGGCGATCGCCGGCACGATAGGAAGTTGGTAGTGTGCATATTGCGAGCGATTTTAAGTTTTGTAATTAATCATAAAAACCGATACTCAGTAGCTCTTATAAGTGCAATTATTAAGTTTCTATTAGGAATCTTATTACTTAATATTATAGTAAGAACATTTTTTAAAGTAAACTGAGAGTGCATTTTTTAAAGTGATTTATGTACTGAGAGATTTTTAATTGCAATTAGTTAGTAAGTTTGTGATTATAAAAACCGATACTCAGTTAGCTCTTATAAAAGCAAGTACTAAGTTCCTACTTAAAAATTCAGTGAGATTATGCTTAAGAAAAAGGCTTTTTAAGTTTTTGAAACGTCTGTGTTACGAAATTATTGGTAAAATTTAGATTAAAATAGTAAAGGGATAATTTCGTATTTATACAGTCGTCATCGGATATATCGGATCAGCCAAATCGCTCAAAAATATCTGAGCACGCCTCTATTGTCAAAGTGATAGTGTCGTGTTCAGATATTTTTGACCACCTTTGCCGCTTCGATATATTTGATGACCACTGTACTTGTTTTACTACTACTACTAAAATAGTTGCTCAGTAGAGAGATTTTAGTTAATACAAGGTTGTAAAATGGTACACTTTTCAAGATTTTGAAATTTGGTAAGAAATATAGTTGAGCAACTTTTTGTATAGTTTTTTAGAGAGATATTGAGACTTGATATATTTGCATGCTTTGATGTGGTAATAATTAATAATTAAGCTTTTTATTAATTATTAATCTATACCTAAACTTTGGTAACATTTTAAAAAAATGTCTTAATAAATGCTGATTGATACTTACGTCGTATTATTTTCTCAGTTTATTTTTAGCAGTTGGTACTTAACACAGTTAAGTAAGTCGACTAAAAATCTTACTGACATTTAACTCAAAATTACTTTATCGTAGCAATAAATGTGCATGTGGTTACAGCATTTATGCTTTATGAAATATCTACTGGTCTTGACACTTCAGTACATTTACGTTTCGCACGTACAGCGTTTCCGCGTAACGAAAAAAAAAGAGTCCAAATAGCGTAAGCACCACTTTACTGTAAACTACTCACTTTTGCCAAATTTTGAATATGACAGTCGGTAGAAATTTATTAATTATAAGCTATATCTAAATTACACGTATTTTTGTACATAAATAAAGAAGTTATGATTTTTTTTCTCAAAATCGAAAAGTTTTTTGGCTCTGGTGTAAAGTTTGCATTTTGGCGTTTACAGCAGTTCCGCTTTTTGCCATCGATATATTCACGTGTCAGCGAGCGAGCGAGTTTTTTTAATAATTTAAAGAATTTCCTATTGTCTTACTGCTTCTAACTATTTCGTATGAATGGAGGTAATAAAAAAGTGTACATAAATATTTATGAAAAAGGCTGCATAGAAGACACTCAAAAGTGGCAAAAAAGCTTCACGACAGATTAAAAAATAATAAGAGACTCCCAGCTAAATACTATGGTAGTGATAACAAAGTATAATTAAGTCTTCATAAATGTAAAATTCTGTAAAATGCCTGGTTCAAGTCGCACTCTATTCACGCGAATGAATCATCAGGTACATCCTGGGCACGTATTCGTATGTGTCTTTTCTTTTCGACTGTACAATTTATCGGCCATTTGCGGTGCGCGCGATATTGCGCGCGACTGTACTTTTTGCTAGATTAACGACATTTTTAACCGGGATATAAATGAGGTTTCTGCGCCCGTACTACGGGTTTTCAGTAGAAATCGAATATTTAAATTACACCTGAATGTGTTGGCTCTAAAAATAGTACTCAGCTACCGTAGTTAAAATTATTGCGATCCTTTTCTCAGACTATCAGACAAAAAATACAAAGTTAAGACCACGTTCTGACAGATACTGTGAAATGGAGATTCTAAAGTCAGCCCTACTACGTTTATATCTAATCTAAATATTATATACATCGTCGCTTGGTACCCACATCACAAGCCTTAATTGAGCTCACCGTGGGTCTAGGTTGGTCTGAGTAAGATATCCCAAGATATTTGGGTAAAAATTCTTTTTGTTGTCTTATTTTGTGTCCCTAAAAAACGTGACGTAGTTGTTATTTTTGTATGAGATGATGTTTTGTTTTCAGTTTCTGATGTATGGATTAAAATCTAGCGTGAAAAAGAAATACAAGTGCACCGGATTGTTTTTAATACTGAGTCAAGACGGCAACTAGAAGCGTGACAGAGTGGTATGAAACAAGACAACGAAAAGAATTTTGACACATTTATTTATTTGTTTAGGTAATAGAAGATACCTATACATATGCAGCAGTGGATTGGAACGGGCTGTTGCTGATGATGATGTTGACTTATGTCATCGTAAGTGTAATTGTAGACATTTCATGAAATACAGATTACCTACCGACGGCTGTGAAAATATAGTAAGAGTAGTGGATTTCGTTTCATTGTGAACTATAATATATTGGTATTTTACTAGAATATTGTGGTGACTACGTGCTGTTTTATTAGATCCACCTTTCAGGGTTCCGTAACCAAATGATAAAATTGGAATACTTATACAGGGTGTTTTTTATGTTTCCGTTAAATTGGACTGGTTACTTGGGACATTAATAGAAGTTGCCTGGTACACCGGCTTTTGTTAATTTCGTAAAAATAATGTTTAGTTTCCATACATAATAATTAAAATGGCAAGTGGCGTGTGTGAGAACCTTAAGAATAAGATCTCAGGTGACTGACGGCACATGTCAAAATGAAGTGTCATTAGGATGTAATAAAGTTTGCAATACACTTGTTCCGTCATTTAACTTATATTTTTAATATTTCAATAACAGTAAGAGTTAGACATTAGTTTATTAAAGAAAATTGATTATTTTTGACCTAAATAAGCTTCCCTTTAATTTTACGAAAAAATAAAATTGTACATTTGAGAAATATTCTTAGTCAAAATATCAAGGTCGGGTGGGAAACGTCAAAATTATAAAAGAAATCTCCTCTATGGTTTACTTTTTATCAGAAATTACATTTAAAATTAGGTTGGCAGCCATGTATTTAATTAAGTCTTGTATACACGAGGTGTCTTAAAATAAAAAAATGCACTGCGTATATGCTCGAATGCGTTTATAGGGACAATATAGACTTATCTTGACATCTGTAAGGTATGGGCGTAAAGGTGTGTTTACGACCCTGTAAATGACAAATAAAATTACAGGAGTAGAAAAAATATATTATTATGTAGGCAATATAGGCAGACACGCCCGTGACCACGGGGGTATAACGTCATGCCCGAAACGTCAGGATATAATTAAACGTAAGTTTACGCGATTAAGACCAGTTTGTCTTTAAAATATGAGTGATAATCGTGAAAGTTTAAATCAATATAAAGATATATTATTATCACAATATCACCAAAGCTATAGAACTAAAATCAGCATATTTCAGTGATGTCAACTGTAATATCTTATTATAAATATTTGTCGGCGGTCTAGACTCGGTCCTCAGATTTTACGAATAGACGGAATGGGTAATTGCTTTTAGATTCAAAGGCTAGCATGATGTCCAAATTTATTTAGGAATTTAATATATTTATATGAAAGTTATTATTGATAAAAACTTTATTCTTTACTGCATTATTACATATTTTTATAGATTCGTCATGTCCGTCTGTCTGTCTGTCACAGCCAATTACCTCGGAAACTTTTAATGTTATAGTAATGTTTGATAAGGATAGTCAAAGTCAAAATATTCTTTATTAAATTAGGCCCAGGAACGAGCGCTTTTGAATCGTTAAACTAAATAGCGAATGAGAGAAAAAAAAGCTACTCACGGTTCTAACCCTACACCACTGCCTGAGAAGAATCCGGCAAGAAACTCAGCGGGACTTTTTTTTCAAATAATAGTTTTGTAACATGCATGCTAATATGTGTTCTATGAACCGCTACATAATTCATCATATCAGCCGAAAGACGTCCACTGCTGAACATAGGCCTCCCCCAAAGATTGCCACAATGACCGGTCCTGCGCCACCCGCATCCAGCGGACTCCTGCGACCTTCACCAGGTCATCGGTCCACCTTGTGGGGGGCCTACCCACGCTACGCCTTCCGGTACGTGGCCGCCACTCAAGAACCTTCCCGCCCCAACGGCCATCGGTTCTACGCGCAATGTGCCCCGCCCACTGCCACTTCAGTTTAGCGATTCGGAGAGCTATTTCGGTTACTTTGGTTCTGCTGCGGATGGTCTCATTTTTAATCCGATCACGCAGAGAGACTCCTAGCATAGCCCTCTCCATTGCCCTTTGGGTGACTTTGAGCCTCCTTATGAGACCCATTGTAAGCGGCCACGTTTCAGTACCGTATGTCATCACTGGCAACACACACTGATTAAAGACTTTCGTCTTCAAACACTGCGGAATATTGGACGAAAATATGTGTCGCTACATAATTATGATACAATATTGTAATAGTAGATTACATACCAAGGGCGTTTAAGTGGGAAATATCTCGGATGAAGTGTAATTGTAGGCCGAGGCGAATCCGAGGCCGACAAACATGTGATCCGAGGCTTTTTTAACGCATTTAACGGCCGAGGTGCGAATACTATTTTTCTGATCAACGGAGCCGGCAGGCGGCAACTTAGCTTAGCACAGCGGCCGGCAATGTGCTGTTTGCCGGCCGGAGGGCAGAAAAAAATACCCCTCCACACACATATAACAGATGGCTAGATTTTTTTTCTGATGTAGGTACATAATCGTGCGGGATCAATAGAAAGGTACCTATTTAGATATTAAGGTGGTAAGTATGCGTGGCATTACTTTATAGTGCATTTATACCTAATATGTCAAAGGAGAGGCCTACGCCCAGCAGTGGACTGAAACAGGCTATTGATGATGATGTATTTATTCCTCAACATCATGCTAGTATACCTAAAGTTAATTGTCTTACCTGGAGACAGAGGTCGTCAACGCGAGCATGTTTATAATACCTACCATCGATCCCACTTTGTTTCGGATAATTAATTCAGACGGCGTCTGAAATGTTGACGACCCCTGTCTGGTATGACTTTTACTTGCATTTCTTTTCCATTTCAATTTAAAACGAGTGATTTTGAATAAGAATATATTATTCGTGTGACTGCGTTTTCAATAATTGTGTAGGTATCAAACTTCTACGGTAATGAGTAATGACAGCTCTAGAAGTTATGGAATTTTATACTAGTCAGTGTAGCACATCTCAGTTATTGCTATGGTTACGGTCGCCTGAGTCACGCTCGTTTTATGCAAAATTATGCTACTTAATTTATGCCAGGGATGTAACGGGGAAACAGAAGCGGAAGCAGAACTCCGTTACATCCCTAATTTATGCAAACATGCATATGTGGCTGTGCACATGGAAAGGTACCTAGTCACGGCATTTAGTTACAGAGTTACATGAGTATTTGTCGAAGCGGGTGAAAAAGTGCCAAAATGGGTTTGTGCTATAATTGGGTTATTTACATCCTAAGGAACACGTGTGTCTACGTATCGCGCCTGCATTACTCCGCCGTGGCTGACGACGTAGCGGAGTACGTCCACCGGAAGACTGGCCTCTCGCTGAGGGTGCAGCAGCTGCGGTCGCGCCACTACGTGCACTTCAGCTATGCTATTCTCTTATTCACACATTCGACGCTGCGTTCGTCAACGAGCTCGACGTCGAGACAGCCTTGTCTAAAATCCTAGCTGTTTTATTTGACATTAGGAATCGAGGCTGTGAGCGAGGTTGTGGGCGGGTTCGTCGCTGTTTTTCGTTAGGGAATACGAAGTTCGTACATTAAACGTCAAACTCTCGACGCAGTGTAGTTCCAGCTCACGCCGCATTCGTCGCCGAGCACTATAGTGTCGTTTAAAGTACATTAGTGAATACCATTTTTAGGCTCGACTCGACGCTGCCGCTGCGCTGACACAGCGCTGACAGCAAGGCGGTTTCCTTAGTGAATAACACTGCAGGACACTATCGCGAGTCCGGACTTCTGGCCGAAGGGCGTCGTGTTTCGGCGGTTCCAGGGCAACCTGCCGAACCCTACGCCGGTTCAGACCACGCAACGGAACCACGCAGTTGTGTCTCCCAAATGTAATTAAGTAATTTGTTTTTTTTTTCTATATGCTATTTTGTATCTGTATTCTATTTTTTCAATTGTATAATTTTAGTTTCATGACGAATTGGTGTTCTGCTGTAATGCCATGTAAACATTTGTTTTAATAAATAATTAAATAAATGACCCCTCAAAAATGGCTCCAATGGAAGACCAGCGCTGGACTATTTACAGGCCAGCAATATGCTGAATTGGAGACCATTTTGTGACACGTTTTTTTTTCTTCTATTTTTATATTCGTGTTTCGTTTGTATTTAATGTGTATATTACGTTATGTCACATAAATGTTTTTTCTTTCTTTCTTTCAAAGTTGATTGAATAATTAATCATTTAATTATTTTTAGAACATTACCTGTTTGCCAACAGTAACTATGAAAGCCTTTGTAAATAGTCACCTCAAAGCTTCGAAATCAAATTTCAAGAAATTATTCGTTTCATCATTCATTTAGTCAACTCTGGAATCGTGTCCATCTGCAAATAATGACACACTTGTCCAATTTCTCATGATGATAAAGATGCATTCAGACCAAACGAGCATTCGCTATTCAAACCCCCTACTCTACAAAATTAGATCGTTACACAAAACGTGATTCGATGATTTGGTAGAGTGGGGGATAGAATAGCGAATGCTCGTTTGGTCTGCACCTTAAAAAGAAAACGGTTGATGGTAAAGTAAAAAATAATTAGCATCATAAGCATTAAGCAATAACGTTGTAACGAGTTTGTTTTGTACAAAGATCCAATAAGCGCTAACGACGGGCATAAAATTAAAAAGTGCGATTGTGGGACGTCTCATTAACTTCTCTTGACGGCGGCTTCGCTGCTCCTGAGTTAATGAATGCTTCGGACGAGGATTTAGGAAGCTTGGATGAGGTAATTTAGGCGCATTCCACGAGAAAGTCGGCCAGGAGGGCCTTCGTCCTGTCACGGTCGCCATGTGGCGTGGGAACGGATTAAATGAAAGGCATGTACGTTTACTTAAGCGTCTATATTACGACTAACTAAGGAAAAGGAAAACAAGCATACTTATACCTATATGTTTTTATACTATGCTATATGTTACGCACACCACAACGCCGTAAGAGTTGCTCTTATCTTATCAATGCTGTAAGAGTTGATATTATCTTATCAATGGCAACTTAAGCTATGATAGCAACTGCGACCATATATAACATGGACCTCTAACGCCAGCTCAAAAATGCCCCCAAAAGCAATTGTTCAATTGTGCCAAGATGGGCAGGACGTGGTGCTTTTCTTAACACCGCGCATATTTCGGCGCAACATCTTTGACAAATGCTTAAAAAATGTAGCCAATCAAAACTTTGATGGATCAATCACAACTATTTTTAAATAGCGAATTAAGTTTTTATAGGTTGATATTGACATTCATTACCGTGATGCATTTAAGAGGGGGTGACAGTTGTCAAATAAAATTCAGGACCGTTTTTGAAACGCAATTTAATATGGCGTGCGGCTTCCATGTTTTTTTTGTTCGTAGACTTAACCTAACATATATCTCAGATTGGCCCTTGTGGCATTGTAGTTACCGAGGATGCTGGCGGCATTTCCTCGCTGTATCGCAATACTGATGCGTTGTGCGAGGAAGTCGCCAGCTCTTCGGTCTTTAGTTACCTACGTCAACCAGACATTTCGCGATCTGAGCAAAAAAAATGTGTGCGCTATGGCCTCATGAACCTAAAGTTTCTACGCCAAACGGTACAAAATCATACTCATTGCCGAGGCCCCTATATTTGAATTTATCCAGAATAAAAACATAAGAAATAAATATCAAATTCAGGCTATTCTTTATTCAAGTAATAAATGTATGATAATACCTTGTTGTATGTAATAGAGATATACAAATCACGCATTAGAAGTTTGTAATATTGCAGGCATAATTTGATTTATTTTAATTACGACATCAATAAACTTTCAAGAAAAGAGAGTATTCCCATCTTAAAGGTCAAACACTTATAATACCACGGATGTTACCATGGATGTCCAAGGGCGACGGTGATCGCTTACCTTCAGGCGATACGTCTGCTCGCTTGCTTCCTATTCCATAGAATAAATAAATAAAACCTTGAAGTCTCGCTTACAAATTGTCTAACGTCAATATTTTGTAAAGAAAACAAAAAATAAATATTAAAATTTCAAATAAAATTTGTTTGTGATATTTACTTATCTTGCTGTGCTAAAGTTTGTCTGTAAGAAATCGTTCAGCAGTGGACTGAGATACACTGACGACGCAGCAGACCCAAGATGCCTCATCCACCGTTTACCACCCCCATCCCCTCATCAAGGGAATTCCTATTGTATCCCCGGAATGGACCCGCGCTGGAAAAAACACTCATAATCGCCCGCCCCTGGATTTATACCGGGCCCCCCTTAATTGCTCAACAAAGAACTGTTTTAAGAAAATAGGAGTTAGTTTTTTGGGCGATGTCCAGTTAAAAATTACAATATTCTAATGATTATACAGGGTGACGGGTGACTTTGGCATTGGAGAAACGTAACGATCTTCAAACTTTCAAGAAAAGAGAGTATTCTCATTTTAAACGTAGCGCACTTGTAATACCACGGCTGTCGCGGGTGTCCATGGGCGACGTTGATCGCTTACCATTACTATTCCGTAAAATAAATGACTAAATAAAAATAAAACCTTGAAGCCTCACGTAGGTTTATTTAGAAATAGTGTAACGTCAACATTTTATTATGAAAACAAAAAATATATATTAAAATTTCAAATAACAATTGATTGTGTTAAAATTTCCTTATTTTGCTGTGCTAAAGGTTGTCTGGTAAAAAGACAAAAATATACAAAAAATTAAATAAAAACCGATTGTGTTAAAATGTACTTATTTTGCTGTGCTAAAGGTTGTCTGGTAAAAAGACAAAAATATACTAAATTTATATGATATAAAAATATTTTGTGTTAAAATTTACTTCTTTTGCTGTGCTAAAGGTTGTCTGGTATAAAGACAAAAATATACTAAATTATCATATAAAAATAATTTGTGTTAAAATTTGCTTATCTTGCTGTGCTAAAGTTTGTCTGGAAGAAATCGTCCAGCAGTGGACTAAGATACACTGAAGACGCAGTAGACCCAAGATGCCACATCCACCGTTTCCGACCCCCATCCCCTCATCAAGGGAATTCCTATTGTATCCCCGGATTGGACCCGCGCTGGAAAAAACACTCATAATCGCCCGCCCCTGGATTTATATCGGGCTCCCCTTAATTGCTCAACAAGATATCCAGTAAAAAATTACAATATTCCAATGATTATAGAGGGTGACGGGTGACTTTAGGCATTGGACAAACGTTATGATCGTCAAACTTTCAAGAAAAGAGAGTATTCCCATTTTAAAGGTCGCACACTTGTAATACCATGGGTGTTTCAAATAGCAATGGATTATGTTAAAATTTACTTATTTTGCTGTGCTAAAGGTTGTCTGGTAAAAAGACAAAAATATACTAAATATTAAATAAAAACTGATTGTGTTAAAATGTACTTATTTTGCTGTGCTAAAGGCTGTCTGGTAAAAAGACAAAAATATACTAAATTATCGTATAAAAATAATTTGTGTTAAAATTTTCTTATTTTTGCTGTGCTAAAGGTTGTCTAGTAAAAAGAAAAAAATGTACAAAATTTTCATATAAAAACTGTTTGTGTTAAAATTTACTAATTTTGCTGTGTGTGTGTTTGGTTGCCTGGAAAAAATCGTCCAGCAGTGGATTGAAATAGACTGAAGACGCAACGCCTCGCCTTCGAACCTTCAGCCTTCAGATTAGGCTCGGATTTACCACCTAATGCGTCTATACGCATAGTTAATAGGAGCTTACGTCCAGCAATGGACAGAGACGCAGATAACGCAGCAGACCCAAGATGCCACATCCACCGTTTACCACCCCCATCCCCTCATCAAGGGAATTCCTATTGTATCCCCGGAATGGACCCGCGCTGGAAAAAACACTCATAATCGCCCGCCCCTGGATTTATATCGGGCTCCCCTTAATTGCTCAACAAGATGTCCAGTAAAAAATTACAATATTCCAATGATTATAGAGGGTGACGGGTGACTTTAGGCATTGGACAAACGTTATGATCGTCAAACTTTCAAGAAAAGAGAGTATTCCCATTTTAAAGGTCGCACACTTGTAATACCATGGGTGTTTCAAATAGCAATGGATTATGTTAAAATTTACTTATTTTGCTGTGCTAAAGGTTGTCTGGTAAAAAGACAAAAATATACTAAATATTAAATAAAAACTGATTGTGTTAAAATGTACTTATTTTGCTGTGCTAAAGGCTGTCTGGTAAAAAGACAAAAATATACTAAATTATCGTATAAAAATAATTTGTGTTAAAATTTTCTTATTTTTGCTGTGCTAAAGGTTGTCTAGTAAAAAGAAAAAAATGTACAAAATTTTCATATAAAAACTGTTTGTGTTAAAATTTACTTATTTTGCTGTGTGTGTGTTTGGTTGCCTGGAAAAAATCGTCCAGCAGTGGATTGAAATAGACTGAAGACGCAACGCCTCGCCTTCGAACCTTCAGCCTTCAGATTAGGCTCGGATTTACCACCTAATGCGTCTATACGCATAGTTAATAGGAGCTTACGTCCAGCAATGGACAGAGACGCAGATAACGCAGCAGACCCAAGATGCCACATCCACCGTTTACCACCCCCATCCCCTCATCAAGGGAATTCCTATTGTATCCCCGGAATGGACCCGCGCTGGAAAAAACACTCATAATCGCCCGCCCCTGGATTTATACCGGACTCCCCTTAATTGCTCAACAAAGAACTGTTTTAAGAAAATAGGAGTTAGTTTTGGGTGATGTCCAGTTAAAAATTACACTATTCCTATTAAGGATATCGAGTAAAACCTAACACTACTGATACTTGGAAAGTCATGGTTCGGGTACTGAGGTCATAAAAGGTGGCATCTCTTTCAGACAAGCTTTTACACCAAAAAACGAGTCTAAGGGTGCGGCTCTACTGACGCAGAGCGGATTGGCGATCGCAGTAATGTGTCCACTATGACGACGATGCTGCCCATCATCAATCTTGTAGAATGGTCAGTGACACTTCAATCCCTTAGTCGACTCTTACGACACCCTCAGGAGGAGTTGGGGTGGTGACAAATGTATTCTTACTGCCGTCACTACACGGCCAATTTAAAAATTACTCTATTCCTATTATTATACAGGGTGACTCCTAGCCATTGGACAAACCTTAAAGCCTTACGTAGGGTTACTTAGAAATCGTCTAACGTTAGGTACCCAACTTTTTAATATAAGACAGAAAAAAGTACTGTATACGATGAGGTGGGTAGGCCCCCACAAGGTAGACTGATGACCTGGTGAAGGTCGCAAGAGTCCGCTGGATGCGGATGGCGCAGGATCGGTCATTGTGGCAATCTTTGGGGGAGGCCTATGTTCAGAAGTGGACGTCTTTCGGTTGATATGATGATGATGATACGACCAGGCCCCTATTTCAGCGTGGTGATAGGTACGACAAATGTAAACAACATGTGAGCAATAAACACTTTCAACATTTCATCAGGGACTTGGGTCGCCGACTTAGGGATAGTGGCTGCGATCCTCGCTCCGGGTCGTACCTGGTCCAGCAAATATCCCTAGCGATTCAGCGTGGAAATGCTGCTAGTGTCATGGGGACTTTTGGACCAGATGCGACCCGGGGTGGTCTTTTGTAATTAATATAATGTAATATTTACGAAGCCTGTGGCGGATTTTATCATTGATTGTAGTGTGACTAAGGCACTGGTCTCACCGCGAGCTACTAAGCTATGAACTATCGGCTATAAACACGAACAAAAGATACGCACTCCCGTGTAAATAAAAGAGACACGGCGATACTCGCCCAGCTATCAGCTATCACCGCCGGGCGAGTATCGCCGTGTCTCTTTTATTAACACGGGAGTGCGTATCTTTTGTTCGTGTTTATAGCCGATAGTTCATAGCTTAGTAGCTCGCGGTGAGACCAGTGCCTAAGCCTGTGGCGGATCTATTTTTGTACCTATCTGACGAAGCCTGCGAAGTGGATTTAAAAGAAATATTCATGTAATTTATTTTGTAATTATATAAATAAATGATTTTGGAAATAAACACTTTGATTTTGACTACATTTCAGCTTTGTTCAATGACTAAAGACTCTGTATTTAGAAACCGTCGCATAAATATTAAAAAATAACAAATTGATCTTACACTTATTCATTAAAGTCACAGAAATCCCTAAATCTGCAAAAATTAATTTCGACATAAGCCCCTCTAATTCCCATCTAAAAACATGAATACCCCAACTCCGTAACAAAACGCAACTTTTTTTCATTACTCCGTCAACCGTCACTTAGATTGATGACGTCACTTCCGGCGATTATGTCCACTTCCGGAAATTAAAAAGTGCGCTTCCGGCCCTTTGTTACGTCCTGTTAGGATTTGTCTCGTGCTGTTAAGTGTGATTTGTACATTTGTAATTTGGTGTTTATTAGGCGGAGGTATTAAAATGTGTTTAGAATGGGTTTTGGAATGGTTTTTTATGATAAGCATGAAAAGTTGGTTTCAGCATGCTTTAAGGAAAAGCGTAAATTTCAACACGGTATCATACAATATTTTACTATAACACAGCCTGCGTAGCCTAGTCAGTAGTGACCCTGACTACGAATCTGGAGGTTCCGGGTTCGAATCCCGGCGAGGGCGTTATTTGTGTATTTATTTATCACAAATATTTGTTGGTCATGGCTGTCTATGTATTTAAGTATCTGTATGTATTTATCTATTATATATTGTCGCCTGGTACCCACATCACAAGCCTTAATTGAGCTTACCGTGAGACTAGGTCGATTTGTGTAAGATGTCTGTACAAGCAGTACTTTAAAATAAAAGCCAGTTAGTAATAACAAAAGCTCATATTTATTTTTGGTCTCTTCGATAGTCAAATACATACTATTATGCCTATCCTTATAT
Source organism: Thaumatotibia leucotreta (assembly GCA_025490895.1). NCBI lineage: Eukaryota > Metazoa > Arthropoda > Insecta > Lepidoptera > Tortricidae > Thaumatotibia > Thaumatotibia leucotreta. Next base: position 18,297 of record JALPQI010007794.1, on the reverse strand, counting down.
ACAAATCACAGGAAAATCTTACCATCGCGATCTACATTTTTGTGACAGCTGATGACTGCCATCTACATTATAATTTTCAAACATAACTTTGGTTCTCTAATTGTACATACCGCCCACCAAGGACTAACAGTCCTTCATCAACACCGCCCACCGTGCAGAAATATTTTAAATCCGTACCCATTTGTAGTTCCAAAGAACCTATGTAACAATTTCAAGTAAATTATATCTAACTACCTACTAAGATTGCAACAACAAAATAAAATATCTATTTTACCATCACACATAAATTACTAGTTATTTTTCATAAAACAGCCTTTATTTAACCACATGTGTCACAAATGTGACAATTCTGTCAATAACAACCTTTGAGAAATTACCAAAATCATTAACCACTTCCGTCGAATATTTAAGTGCAATTAAATTGACAATACAACAACTAGTGCAACAACGGTGCAAATCATGTGTCAAGTTTTTCAACTATGAGTAACTCTCAACTATAAAATATTCTAAATTATCTTTTTGTACTATAATCTGCAATCCATGTTGTAAACTCCATAAAAAATAAAATCAGAATTAACGTCTCTTATTCATACATTCCATCCATCCATATATCCTATAAAATAAATAAACAACCGATGACTCCTTTTTAAACAAACCATGCATCCAACTTTTTCCCTTTAAATAAATTATATCTGTCTAGTATTAATTTTGCTTCTGTTTCTAAATAAATAAATAAATAAATATCTTGGGACATCTTACACAAATCAACCTAGTCCCACGGTAAGCTCAATTAAGGCTTGTGTTGTGGGTACCAGGCAACGATATATATAATAGATAGATACGTATAGATACTTAAATACATACACAGCCATGACCAAGGAACAAACATTTGTGATAAATAAATACACAAAGAATGCCCTCGCCGGGATTCGAACCCGGAACCTCCAGCTTCGTAGGCAGGGTCACTACCAACTATTTTCGTATTGTATTTCTTATCAACGACTTTTACCTTAACGTGTGAATGAAACACGCTGATTTTATTTTGAGCTATGTTTGTATTTACTGGACCTGAAATAATCCACCCTAGAGTGGTGCATTGAGCAATTGGACACCCCGTGGGTGCTCGTAATAAGCCTTCTCTCAATATAGGAAAATACACATCTCCTCCAAGCAACATTTCTATCTTATCACACGAGTCATATGCGGGATCGGCAAGACGTAAATGCTGCGACTTGATCCACTTGTCCAAGTGCTCACTCCTATCCGGTAAATATGATGTAATATTATTTATCACATAAGCTTTCAGTTTCAATTTAAAGCTTGGATTCGTTCTTGACCTCAAATTCAAAGTGACCATATTCTTTGCAACCATTGACTTATTACCACCTAACGAGTAAACGTCATTATTAATGGGAACTTGCTTTAACCCTAACCTCTGAACTGTGTCTTCCATCACAAATGAAGACGTAGAACCCTGATCTACCAGCGCGCGGATGACTTGGTACCCCGTGTTTGACTCTACTTCCACGGCCGCTGTAGCCAATAACACTTGGTTGCCTACCAAATTGCTAGCCATGTGAGATGTTATTGGTGAACTATTTGACACATTATCTGCTCCATTGACCTCACCTGAAACCACCGTTTGATCTTTGATCTCTCCCGTTTCGACGGCGGAATTGGTTGACGTTGAAGCCTTGGTTGAATGAAGCAGAGAATGGTGTTTCTTCTTGCAAATTCTACAAGAAGTGTCCTTTTGACAGAATCGCACACCATGATTGCTGCCTAAACAATTATAACACAGCCTATTATTTGTCACAAACTCATGTCTTGTTTCGACATCCATATTTACAAACTTTTTACAAAAACACAACTTGTGTTCTTCGTCACATAATTCACAATTTAATTTGGTTTGATTTGTCACATGTAAAACTTTAATATTGTTAGAACTGTTGCTTGTCGCTGGTTTTACATGGGACGCTGATGACATATTTACATTTTTTGGTTCCACAAATTCTAATGCACGATACCTACTCGTCACAAACTGCTTAAATTGACTAAAAGAGGGCAAGGTATCTGAAGTGGTGTTCATTGTGACATTGAGCTCCCACTGTTTACGGGACTCGGGATCTAATTTGAGAGACAGCAAATGGATAAGAATTATATCCCAAGTCGATACGTCAACATCCAAATTAGTTAAGGCGTTTAAACATTCCGATGAAGTGTCGATTAGCTGCTTCAGATAACTTGCGGACTCTGTAGTTGCGTTCTTTTGGTTGAGCAAACGTTCCAAAATACAGTGCGAGATATATTTCTTATTGCTATAGCGTTCTTTCAACACTTGCCAACATTTTTGATAGTTAGCTTCGCTCACAGGTATGTATCGAATGAGTTGATCTGCTTCCCCGGTCAAATAGCCCTTAAGGTACTGTAACTTTTGGACGTTATCTAAGGATCCATTGTTATGAATCATGGACACAAAGAGATCATGAAACGTAGTCCACTCTGTATACTGGCCTGAAAACGTGGGGATACTTATCTTAGGTAATTTGATGTAATTTGACTTTTGGTTGACTTCATTCGATTTCATACTTGTGTGTGTTGAACAAGAAGCCCAACTTTCGGACATAATATCTTGTTTCTCCTTTAATTCGCACATATAAATGGTGAACTCATCTTCAGTTTTATCGTAAACTTCATTAGCAATATACTCTGTTCCATTTAATATTTCAGGATCAGTTTTCTGCAATACATACTTGTGCCCTACTCTGAACTCAGACCATAATTGTTCCAATGCGTCAATCCTGGTTTGAACGTAATTTTTCGTAATACGCTCATGAGGAGACTTTTTAAAGTTTTTTCTCGCTTTAAAAATGCGTGCAGACACATCACGTTGGAAATTAAGCAAAGGCACCAAAATATCCATGTTTGGTTGTTCTCAATTTCTTAACACATAACAAATAAAATAAATTTTCTAAAACTAACAAAAAATGACAATGTTAAAGTTTATAAAATCGCAATTTTTCTAAGTGTTTTAAAACTTAATACATTTCTGAGAAATCCGGCATGGATTCCCCGTACCTTCGTTTTGTTACTTAAAATTCTAAGTCCTAAAACTACAACTTCTAAAATTCTACTAAGTCCAGAACTACTTTGCCGTAAGGTTCAAATTCTTCTAAGTCATTACAAATCTTCAAAGTTAAATTCTTCTTTATAATAGAGTTCAATTTTGCTTAGCAAATCCTAAAATCCAAAGTTCCGAGTTTGATCTTCTAAATTAATTTCTTGACAATAGAGTCCAAATTTCACACAAAACAAATTTAAATGTACTCACGGTTTGCACTTGACCTTTTTCACTATGTACACAACCGCCAAAACCTTTACACGTAGCACTCCTCTCCGCTGATCTCATGGTAGCCACGTTCTTCTGGAACTCCGTGGCCGCCTGCGATTTCGTGCCATCAAGTGGCGCTTCCGTCGCTGAATCCTTCACTTCGCCCCCACTTGACACCACACTACTAGTGCTCTCTCACTCTGAGAGCGACGCGGAGAGTAGTTCCTTGTTGAACTACTTTTTTGTCCTCAAAAAACCAACATCAAACCATACTTATTTGGTTCGACGGACCATTTGTACAAGCAGTACTTTAAAATAAAAGCCAGTTAGTAATAACAAAAGCTCATATTTATTTTTGGTCTCTTCGATAGTCAAATACATATTATTATGCCTATCCTTATATACAAATCACAGGAAAATCTTACCATCGCGATCTACATTTTTGTGACAGCTGATGACTGCCATCTACATTATAATTTTCAAACATAACTTTGGTTCTCTAATTGTACAATGTCCCAGATATTTATTTATTTAATATTTTATGAGAGGAGAAGAGACAATGTGACCATCCGGTAACCGGTAAAGCTCTCCGAACTGCTAAACTGAAGTGGCAGCGGACGGGGCAAATTTCACATAGACCCGATGGCCGTTGGGGCGGGAAGGTTCTCGAGTGGCGGCCACGTACCGAAAGAAACAGCATGGGTAAACTCTCACAAGGTGTACTGATGACCTGGTGAAGGTCGGATGAGTCCGCTGGGTACGGGTGGCACAGGACCGGTCATTGTGGCGGTCTTTGGGGAGGCTTATTTTCAGTGGATGTCTTTTAGCAGATTCGATGATGATTCCTGTGCAATGTTGAATCTCAAAAACAATTGTAATAAGGGCCTCGGCAAAGAGTACGATTTTGTACCGTTTGGCGTAGAAACTTTAGGGTCTTGGGTCCCCAGCGCACGAAAATTGTTTGCTGAGATCGCGAAACGTCTGGTTGATGTAACTAAAGACCGAAGAGCTCGCAACTTCCTCGCACAACGCATCAGTATTGCGATACAGCGAGGAAATGCCGCCAGCATCCTCGGTACAATGCCACAAGGGCCAATCTTAGTTATAGGTTAGGTTAAGTAAATTAGTTAGATTTAATCTATGTACATAAATTGTAGTTTTGAAAATAAATATATATTAATTAAAAACAATTGTAATTAATCAAATCGACTTTTTTGATATTGAATAGCCCTTCACATAAGTACCTACTGCTTTTGTTAGATTGAGACGGTGTTATATTGAGTTTGTTGTAAATTTTAATGACAGAACTCTTGTCATTTTCTAAGCCTTTTATACTCCAAAACAATAAAGTAAGTATTTTGCAAAGATCCAAAGAATTGTATAGAAATTTATTGTAGAAGTGTAATATCTTACGATACAATACATTTTGTCTTTTTGCTGTTCAATATGTGTGTAAGTAGAAGTATACAGGGTGTTCTCGGACACGTGATCATTTTTACATTTTTCAACTCCACTAACAACTTGCAACTGAATTTATTTATTTATGAGTCCCTCGAATGTCCTGAGTCTCATTAAAAACAGACAAATTTCTAATATTTTTTCTAAAACATGCAATGAAATATTGTCTTTACGTACCTTAAAATAGACTCGGAAGTATCGTTGCTTTTAAGGCGCAGTAACTCACTGGGATGGAAATGGAATTCCATAACACTTTTCAGGCCTAGGCCGGCAAAGTAACTTTTTTTTTAATTTCGAAGACATTGTCATTATTATTTTTTGTATTTCTTTGCATGTCTGAGAAAAGCACCATACATGCCTCGGCGTGAAAACGGATTTTCGGCCTCGTTACCTATCCGCAACTTCCCCTCTCTGTAATGTACTATTTTATTGTCATACATTTTTCTTTTAACCGTATTCAGGATGTTATAACAGCTTATTAAGATTTTTTAATTAGTAAATTGTATTCTCTCTTTGAATCGGAATTGTGTTTAATATAAATTTTATCATTTATCGCACAAAAAACTTAAATCTACTAGACCACGTCTCACATTAATTCTCAAGAATGCTTTTTGGTAGCTCAATTAAAATTAGTACCCTTTAAAATTAATATGAATGACAAAAAAATAATATTTTCTTCGGTCACCGTGAGGATTACACATGAAATAAAACTATGATAAACGCGGCTGCCCGCAGACCACAAACCCTGTAGTGTTCGAAACGTCGGGATGAAGTTAAATTTAATTAATATACGCGACTTTATCCGTTTTTTATTGTTTTATTTCAGGACATAAAAAAGTTTAAAAAGATTGTCTGTTTGCCCGCATTCATACTATTGAGACAACCGTGTATACCTAAGTCAATCTAGGATATTCATAGTTATATTCATATAGGTACACGGTGCTCGCGAGCATTGCGAAATATTTTAACTATGCATTCTAGACATCAAAATAAACAAAAAATTGAACATTATTGTGAAAACACAAATCAAATTATTTATTAACTAAATATTTTGATTTGTACTTTTAATTTTTCTCCAGTAGTCACACTACTTAATACTATATAAATTATAAATATTAGATGTTATATACCAAAGAAAAACGACCAAGATCACCTATGCCCGAGGTGGGGATCGAACCCACGTACTCAGCTTTCGCGGCTGATGCCTGTACCCCTCGGCCACTCGGTCTTAAGACCGATGACATCTAATATTTATAATTTAAACAAAAAATATTATGAGACCTAATGTCAAATCCCACAAAAAATTTATTTTTTATTTTTTTTAGGCTTTTTGAATACTTTTTAACATTTCCAATACTTTATGTCATAACAAAAATTTGTTAAAATTATTTTTTTTAGGGATAGGTTATTTCGTCAAGTCTATTCTTATTTTTTGATTGTCAGGCAAAAGGTGTGGTAATATTTGAACACACTGTGGTATCATTGTAAGCAAAAAGAAGTTTTATGATGAGTTACGTCGAAAAACTTATTTCGAAAAAGGTTAATTAATTATCTGTGGAACCAAGCCGAATCCAGGAAATTTTATGTAACATTAAATACTCTAAATATGCTCAGGAATTCAGCATAAAAATGTTTCGGAATGCTCACGAGCACCGTGTATTCATAGTTTAAGTGCAAAGACTTACAGACAATAGATTAATTGATCACTCACTACATCTTTAAATAACTCTTTTCTTAGTAAATGTTGTGTCAACAGTACTTTCGAATCCCTTTCTGACACTATACTTCGTTTTATTTAAGATTAGAATTATCTGTCAAACGGGGTGAACAAAGAAGCAGTGGTCGTAAACCTTCCTTCTTCGATTTCGGCTGATACCACTGAATTTCTCGGAACTTATGTATATACATATCATTTGATATTTACCGATAGCTGAACGTATAGTTTTCACATTTATTATTAATTTGTTGGCAAAACTGTATTTAAAAAAAGTTATAAGTGTTTTATAAGCAAGATGGCGGCAATTTAGAAAAAAAAATATAATATACATATATTACAATATATATATAATATATATTGAAAGTTTTCGTTTAGTGTTTGGCTGTTTTTAACAAAGTATTTTTTTTTATTTGTTACTAATATCGTACCGATTTTACATTTACTGAATTTAATGAAGTTTACAGTCTAAAATTTAACAATATTTGCATATTTAATCTGGCTTACATTATGCAGTCCCAATACTTTTAAAAATCATGCATTTAAGGATTAAAACTATCGGTATAAAAGCGGACACGGTGTCATAAAGACTGAGCAGATAACAATACTAAGACAACCCTACGCATCGGCAACGTCGTTTAGTATTTGTCGCCATTATAGGCGGTCTGGGACGCACTAATGTAGTTTGAATTTGGTAACAAATTAGAAAATAAAACTCAGATGACATACATAGTTTTATTCACTGTCAGTGGAAGAGTCCGAGGACTCGGAACCACCAACGTTTATAATCATTTTCTCCACAGTGTTATCTATTACATTATCTAATTTCATTTAAAAAAATATATTCTTTTAAAATGTTATATACCGTAGCCAACGATATGCCAGCAGTCTCAGCAGTCTTTTTCCCACGTTCCGATTTAGTGGGATATTCCTTTCTATGGCACATTTCTTAATTTGTAAATATTCACCACCATCCGCATTTCACTGGTAGTCACAGGATTTTGCTTTCATCCATTTTGAATGTGCACCAACAAACAAAATATCTAAATAGATCAACAATTAATAACGAAATTGAACAAAAACGATAACAACAATCTTTAAGTAAGCTAACAGCAATATAAAACACAACCGACTCAACCGACAACAATATGAAGTCGAATGACAGACAGTGACATTTTAAAATTGTGTGAGAACTCTGCCTCTTTAGGTTTTTTAATGTACAACCTTTCCATGAAAAATTGCAAACGCAATTTATTAAAATTATTATCTTTTCATCTTAGAATATACATTAACTAACATTATGTTTCTTATCTGTTCACAACACTGAGTAATGTGTATTAATATAGCATGATAATAAATTCGTGATATTTAATAACTCGTACTTACTGTTCGATCCGCAGAATTTGCCTGTAAAAAAACCTTATATCTCGTTCTGCAAAGGTCTTTCTAATGCTAAAAAAAACGAAGTATAGTTGTTAGTGCAGTTATACAGTGTGTAAATCTAATACGGGCGATCAATTAAACCAGGCATGGGATTCATTAGTGTAATCATGGATTACAAGGTTTTTTTAAAGTTACTCTTAATTTAGACCCCACAGAATTTTTTTAAGATTATCGGAGCAGCAATGTAGGTACAAACATTTGTTATTGTTGATATGTCAGTTATGTCATCTGCTTTTGAAATTAGCTGTCAACGAGTGTTTAACTCGTGTATGTTGCTCTACATTGCGCGCCGAATTATTTTGTATGGAAAATTTTGTTGCTCTAATTTTAAGTAAAAGTTATTTGATGTTATTATTATAATGTAAACTAACACCCTTTAAGAGCTTCGCCCGTATTAGACTTACACCCTGTATACAACTGATCAAAATGCATCCTGTATAGCATAATAAAGATTACAGCTTGCTAAAACCTTCCTACAAAGTTACAAGCTAGGTCACTGCCACAGCCTAACTTCGTTCATCCTCATCACATATTCAACACTCGCCGTGATAATAAAACCACCACTAAATTACTACTACAAAGTTGGCGCATGCATATACTCCTTTGTCAGTCTCAGTACAGAAAAAGTACTAAATAAAGGGCTAAAAAATGCACAGGCTTTATAAAGGCACGAGTATTTTGGGCTTTATAAGGGTTTTCGGTTAGTTTAGCTTTAATAAATGATTGGTGCGATAGTAGGTATGTCGTCGGGTGAGAATGCAATTGTGCTATACGCCACTTGCCTTGGTTTAGAGGAGAGCGAAATGAAACAAAAAAATATATTTCTTGGAATGTCTTATAATTTTGCAATATTTAACTTAACTGACACTTTAGTATATTAATTTACTATTTTTTGTTATATACAATTAATGTTTAACATATAATAGTCATGAGATATAAGTAGTTTTACAATTGCCATATCCATTTTGGTAAGAAAATGTTTAATTTGCTATGTATGATATGACACAAAGTTATGGATGTGTCACAAAATCTTAGTGCAATGTCAAGAAAGGGAGACATTAAAAGCAATTGTTTATGCAAATAAAAGTTATTTTACGGCTAGATTTATTTCAAGTCAAGACGATAATTTATCGCGAATATGAAGACATAATTATTCACGTGAATATGGTGCCAATATTCATTTCCAATATTTATGTGAATCATTTTTTTACTTTCTTGTAAATAGGCACCATCTAATAGGTTCTCTATTTTGATATCGATGAGAACATAATACGTTTTACTAATGAATGACATATTAACGTTATTATTTCTTATCAACTAATAACATTACAGTTGAAGTACCTAAATACATGCTCTATAAATTAAAAGACATGTCATATAATATGTACTTCAGGAATAGTGACCGAGGCCTCCTGTGGCCAGGACTTAAAGCTTAAGGGAAGCAGGAGGTTGTTGGATCGATTCCAGTCCTGGTCATAGGGGGTTCGGTCACTTTTTCTGTAGTATACGTCATTTCTTACAATTTATGGTTAGGTACTCGTAATTATAAATATTATGTATTTATACCACAACTTATTAAGATAAAAGCTTGACGTATGAATGACACAAATCATTATAAATCAAACCTACCTTCTTTATTGTCATTTATCAAACGTGAGGGTAGGTAAAAAAAAGTATCGAATTGATACAATCAAATCGATTAATGGATTATGTCACAAAAATGTTGATCAGTTAAGTCGCTTGGCACACTGATAAATAGCTGTTAACCGTAAATTTGTGTCATGTCCGGACATGGCACAATATTGTAATCACTATTTATTGCGGTTTGAGGATATGGCACAAAAATATACGTTTTTTTTAAATATAAAATAAGAATTTTCAAAAATCGATTACTGTTATGAACTACAAAAAAAATATGCTATCAAGAACCATTAAAAACCGATTTTACTTAAAAATGGATATGGCACAATTGCATTCTCACCCGACGATGTCGCAGCGAGATTAGTAGTTGTGCATCAAGGGAGGTAAGTACGGAATTACTAACGATAGTGTTAGAAGCTGAAGTGAAGGCTTTTATGACTCGAGTTAGTATTCCGCTTACCGACCGTGATGCATACAATGTTTTTCTTCACACTTACCGACATAAAAAATATTTTTTAAGGCATAATATTATTAAATAAATAAATATCTTGGGACATCTTACACAAATCGACCTAGTCCCACGGTAAGCTCCATTAAGGCTTGTGATGTGGGTACTAGGCGACGATATATATAATAGATATATACATATAGATACTTAAATACATAGACAACCATGACCAAGGAAAGGAACAAATATTTGTGATAAATAAATACACAAATAATGCCCTCGCCGGGATTCGGACCCGGAACCTCCAGCTTCGTAGGCAGGGTCACTACCAACTAGGCTACAGAGGCTGACATTATTAAATGACGTACTGACATTTCTATTACGCCCTAGGGAATTTCACTTTTTTATTACTCCCGCTACGCGCGCAAGGAATGACGCGCTTAGACAGCAAGTGTTATGAAAAAACTTATACTATTTAAATAAAAGAAGAACAATACCGTTTCTAATATAATAGCCGTGTGGTGACACTGGTGATGTCATCATCATCATCATCATCATATCAGCCGAAAGACGTTCACTGCTGAACATAGGCCTCCCCTGAAGATTGCCACAATGACCGGTCCTCTGCCACCCGCCTCCAGCGGACTCCTGCGACCTTCACCAGGTCATCAGTCCACGCTGCACCTTCCGGTACGTGGTCGCCACTCGAGAACCTTCCCGCCCCAACGGCCATCGGTTCTACGCGCAATGTGCCCCGCCCACTGCCATTTCAGGTTAGCGATTCGGAGAGCTATTTCGGTGACGTGCGGACTATCATTTGATATTCACAAGTGCTTTACGGTGAAGGAAAACATCGTGAGGAAACCTGCGTACCTACACCTGCGAAGAAATTCAAAGGTGTATGTGAAGTCCCCAACAAGTACTGGGCCAGCGTTGGGACCACGCAAAATAGGCACGTTTGATGTCGATGAGTTGCGGAAAAAAATTACCAGAATACAAAATACAATAAGAGGGACAATACCGTTTCTAAAATAATAGCCGCGTGGTGACGGCAGTAAGAATACATTTGTCACCACCCCAACTCTTCCCGCGGGTGTCGTAAGAGTCGAATAAGGTATTCAAGTGTCACTGACCATGGTTTGATAAAAGTTTGATGATGGGTAGCAGCGTCATCATATGGACACATTACTGCGATCGCCAATCCGCTTGCCCAGCGTGGCGATTATGGGCATTCCGTTTTAGTCGTACAATATTTTTGCAAATGCAAATAGTCTTAGATATCTAAACAAATGACAGAACACTAAATAATTTATGTATAAGACCTTTGTAAAACCAAAACCATGTTATAAAAATATATTTCTGTTTTATTTTATAGAGAACTGTCGCGGTAAACAAATTATAATCATCATCATTATCGTATCAGCCAAAATACGTCCACTGCTGAACATAGGCCTCCCCCAAAGATTGCCACAATGACCCGTCCTGCGCCACCCGCATCCAGCGGACCTGAGACCATTATCAGTTCATCAGTCCACCTTGTGGGGGGCCTACCCACGCCTTCCATCGGATCTACGGACGAGGCAATATTAAATTATTTTAATATGAACTAGTCTATAGGGTAGCATGACATTGATATATCAAATCCATTTGTATCCCACACGACAGACTAATCTCATCACACGACTCAAAAACAAAAACTAGTGCTAATCCCATATTTCAATACCAACAGAATACCAGAGACGAGTAAAATAGAAAAGACTACACACTGACGTTTTAGTATTTTGTACTTAACTTCGCATACGTTATACTTACGAGTAGCAACGTATACTATGAGAGCAACATTGAATGTATGTTTACTAAAATGACACGCTTCTCGCACTAGAGCCTAAAAAAGGCACCATCTGTACTTAAAAAGGTCTTTAAAAAATAATAACGGTTCCAAAAGAAAGTTTTTTTCTAAAACGTTTTATGGAGATAACCGCTCGATATTCTGTTATTTTTCCTTTTTAGAACTTTGCCTGTTTCAGCCTGTACTTTCCTACACCACTATTTTCGTAGTACTTCTCTGGTCTCTGAATATACGTACAAAAAGGTCCAGTGGGCCGCCTCGTTATCCATTTACGCGATTAAGACCCATTTATTTGTCTTTAAAATATGAGTTGCGATGTTTTAAAATACGATAGACACTGAGTGTTTTAAACGGACACGAGTTACGAATTTCGTTTTTGCACGTGTCACGTACGACGTTTTTTAGTACAGATGGCCCTCCGAAGTTTTAAACCTGACGTAAAATGACCCACATCTCGCACTAGAGCCTAAAAAAGGCACCATCTGTACTAAAAAGGTCTTTAAAAAATAATAACGGTTCAAAAAGAAAGTTTTATTCTAAAAAGTTTTTTGGAGATAACCGGTCGACATTCTGTTATTTAATGTTTTTAGAACTTTGCCTGTTTCAGCCTACGAACAAATAAAACATGGAAGCCGCACGCCGTATTAAATTGCCTTTCAAAAACGGTCCTGAATTTTATTTTACAACTGTCACTCCCTCTTCAATGCATCACGGTAATGAATGTCAATATCAACCAATGGTGAAGGTCGCAAGAGTCCGCTAGATGCGGGTGGCACAGGACCGGTTATTGTGGCAATCTTTGGGGGAGGCCTATGTTCAGCAGTAGACGTCTTTCGGCTGATATGATGATGATAATGATACGACCAGGCCCCTATTTCAGCGTGGTGATAGGTGCGACAAATGTAAACAAACATGTGAGCAATACCTAAACACTTTGATTTTTACTACATTTCAGTTTCTTCGCGGATGTATGCAGGTTTCCTCACGATGTTTTCCTTCACCGAAAGCTAATGGTAAATATCATCTGATATTCCGTATATTTCGGAAAAACTCATTAGAGTACGAGCCAGGATTTGAACCCACGACCTCCGGATTGTAAGTCATACGTCTAAACCACTGAGTCACCAGCGCTTCAACAAGAAACAGTCACATAAATATTAAAAAATAACAAATTGGTGTATCTTACACTTATTCATTAAAGTCACAGAAATCCCTAAATCTGCAAAAATTAATTTCGACATAAGCCCCTCTAATTCCCATCTAAAAACATGAATACCCCAACTCCGTAACAAAACGCAACTTTTTTTCATTACTCCGTCAACCGTCACTTAGATTGATGACGTCACTTCCGGCGATTATGTCCACTTCCGGAAATTAAAAAGTGCGCTTCCGGCCCTTTGTTACGTCCTGTTAGGATTTGTCTCGTGCTATTAAGTGTGATTTGTACATTTGTAATTTGGTGTTTATTAGGTGGAGGTATTAAAATGTGTTTGGGAATGGTTTTTTATGATAAGCATGGAAAGTTAGATTTTTCTGCACGCTTTCAGGAAAAGCGTACATTTCAACACGGTATCATACAATATTTTACAATAACACAGCCTGCGTAGCCTAGTCAGTAGTGACCCTGACTACGAAGCTGGATGTTCCGGGTTCGAATCCCGGCGAGGGTATTACTTGTGTATTTATTTATCACAAATATTTGTTCTTTGGTCATGGCTGTCTATGTATTTAAGTATCTGTATGTATCTATCTATTATATATATCGTCGCCTGGTACCCACATCACAAGCCTTAATTGAGCTTACCGTGAGACTAGGTCAATTTGTGTAAGATGTCCCAGATATTTATTTATTTATTCAAAACTTTATGAGAGGAAAAGAGACAATGTGACCTTCGGGTAACCGGTACAGCCCTCCGAACCGCCAAACTAAAGTGGCAGCGGGCGGGGCAAAGTTCACATAGACCCGATGGCCGTTGGGGCGGGAAGGTTCTCGAGTGGCGGCCACGTACCGAAAGGAACAGCATGGGTAAACTCTCACAAGGTGTACTGATGACCTGGTGAAGGTCGCATGAGTCCGCTGGGTACGGGTGGCACTGGGCTGGGTACGTGGTCATTGTGGCGGTCTTTGGGGAGGCTTATTTTCAGTGGATGTCTTTTAGCAGATTCGATGATGATTCCTGTGCAATGTTGAATCTCAAAAATAATTGTAATAAGGGCCTCGGCAAAGAGTACGATTTTGTACCGTTTAGCGTAGAAACTTTAGGTTCTTGGGGCCCCAGCGCACGAAAATTGTTTGCTGAGATCGCGAAACGTCTGGTTGATGTAACTAAAGACCGAAGAGCTGGCGACTTCCTCGCACAACGCATCAGTATTGCGATACAGCGAGGAAATGCCGCCAGCATCCTCGGTACAATGCCACAAGGGCCAATCCTAGATATAGGTTAGGTTAAGTAGATTAGTTAGTTTTAATCTATGTACATAAATTGTAGTTCTGAAAATATATATATAAAAAAAAATTGTAATTAATCAAATCGACGTTTTTGATATTGAATAGGCCTTCACACAAGTACTGCTTTTATCAGATTGAGACGGTGTTATATTGAGTTTGTTGTAAATTTTAATGACAGAACTCGTGTCATTTTCTAAGCCTTTCATACTCCAAAACAATAAAGTAAGTATTTTGCAAAGATCCAAAGAAATGTATAGAAATTTATTGTAGAAGTGTAATATCTTACGATACAATACATTTTGTCTTTTTGCTGTTCAATATGTGTGTAAGTAGGTATACAGGGTGCCCTCGAACACGTTGTCAGTTTTACATTTTTTAACTCAACTAACAACTAACAACTTGCAACTGTATTTATTTATTTATGAGTCCCTCGAATGCCTTGAGTCTCATTAAAAACAGACAACTTTTTCTAATATTTTTTCTCAAACATGCAATGAAATATTGTCTTTACGTTTCTTAATAGACTCGGAAGTATCGCTTTTAGGGCGCAGTAACTCATTAGGATGAAAATGGAATTTCATAACACTTTTCAGGCCTAGGCCTGCAAAGTAACTTCTTTTAATTTCTACAACATTGTCATTATTATTTTTTGCATGTTTGAGAAAAGCACTATACATGCCTCGGCGTGAAAACGGATTCCCGGCCTCGTCACCTATCCGTATACAGGTTGGAAAGGGATGACGTTCCTTCCCGCTACCGACCGAATCTACCAACCATTACGATGAACTTTCAGTGTAGTAACAACGTAGAAATATAAATAAAATGTAACCCCTCATACAAAGTGAGTGATTAGCTATACACCGTGTTTTTATTGATTTCCGTTAAAATGGACAGGTTACTTGGGACATTAATATAAGTTACCTGGTATATCGCCTTTTGTTAATAAAAAAAAACATTTGTTTTTCGTTTCAATACATAATAATTGTAATGGCAAGTGTGAGAGAACCTTAAGAATAATTAAGATCTCAGGTGACTGACGGCACACGTAAAAATAAGTAATAGTAATAACTCAATAACAGTAAGAGTTAATAAGACACTAGTTTCTTAGAGAAATTGATTATTTTTGACCTTAATAAGCTTCCCTTTCATTTAACGGAAATCAATAAAAACACGTTGTAGTTCAATAGTATGGAAAAGTCAATTTTCCATGTACGCTTTCGATGTTGGTCCCATACTGAAAGTTCATCGTAATGGTTGGTAGACTCGGTCGGTAGTGGGAAGGAACGTCATCCCTTTCCACCCTGTATACTAACTAGGCCGGAAATCCTCCCGGCCTCTGTTTTAATGCACTATTTTATTGTCATAAATTTTTCTTTTAACGGTATTTCCAGGATGTTATAACAGCTTATTGAGATTTTTATATTAGTACATTGTATTCCCTCTTTCAATCGGAATTGTGTTTTACATACATTTTATCATTTATATTACATAAAAATTAAATCTACTAGACCACGTCTCACATATCTCAAGAATGCTTTTTGGTACCTCAATAGCACCTTTAAAATTAAAATAAATGACAAAAAAATTATATTTTCTTCGGTTACCGCGAGGAAGTATACATGAAAATAAAACTATGAAATGCGCGACTGCCCGCAGACCACGAACCCTGTAAAGTGTTCGAAACGTCGGGGTGAAGTTAAATTTAATTAATATACGCGACTTTATCAGTTAATTATAGTTTTATTTCATGACAAAAAAAAGTTAAAAAGGTTGTCTGTTTGCCCGCATTCAATTATTATTTATTATCAAACTCTGATTACAATGGGATTCGAAAGTACTATTGAGACAACCGTGTATAAGCCAATCTAGGATATTCATAGTTATATTCATATAGGTACACGGTGGTCGCGAGCATTGCGAAATATTTTAAGTATGAATTCTAGACATCAAAATAAACAAAAAATACTGTGAGAGCTAATGTCAAATCCCAAAAAAAAATAAGAAAATTATATTTTTTTTGGGCTTTTTGAATACTTTTTAAAATTTCCAATACTTTTTATCATAACAAAAATTTGGTAAAATGATTTTTTTTAGGGACAGGTTTTTTCGTCAAGTCTATTCTTATTTTTTGATTGTCAGGCAAAAGGTGTGGTAATATTAGAACACATTGTGGTAGAATTGTAATAAAAAAGAAGTTTACATCGAAAAACTTATTTCGAAATGCTCAGGAATTCAGCATTAAAATGTTTCGGAATGATCACGAGCACCGTGTATTTATAGTTTAAGTGCAGAGACTTACAGACAATAGATGAATTGATCACTCACTACATCTATATACAACTCTTTTCCTGGTAAATGTTGTGTCAACAGTACTTTCGAATCCCTTTCTGACACTAGTTGTTAGTGCAGTTATATACAACTGATCAAAATGCGTCCTGTATAGCACAATAAAGATTACAGCTTGCTAAAACCTTGCTACAAAGTTACAAGCTAGGTCACTGCCACAGCCTAACTTCGTTCATCCTCATCACATATTCAACACTCGCCGTGATAATAAAACCACCACTAAATTACTACTACAAAGTTGGCGCATACATGTACTCCTTTGTAAGTCTCAGTACAGAAAAAGTGGTAATAAAAGGACTAAAAAAATGCACAGGCTTTATAAAGGCACAAGTATTTTCGGCTTTATACTGTTCGGTTAGCTCAGCTTTAGTAAATGATTGGTGCGATAGTAGGTATGTCGCCGCGAGATTAGTAGTGCATCTAAGGAGGTAAGTACGGAATTACTAACGAGAGTGTTAGAAGGCTTTTATGTCTCGAGTTAGTACCTATTCCGCTTACCGACCGTGATGCATACAATGTTTTTCATCACACTTGCCGACAATTAAAAATTAAGGTATAATATTATTAAATGACGTACTGACATTTCCATTACTCCCTAGGGAATTTCACTTTTCTATTACTCCCGCTACGCGCGCAAGGAATGACGCGCTTAGACAGCAAGTGTTATGAAAAAACTTATACTATTTAAATAAAAGAAGAACAATACCGTTTCTAATATAATAGCCGTGTGGTGACACTGGTGACTTCATCATCATCATCATCATATCAGCCGAAAGACGTTCACTGCTGAACATAGGCCTCCCCTAAAGATTGCCACTGTGACCGACGTGCCAGCCATAGCGGACTCCTGCGACCTTCACCAGGTCATCAGTCCACCTTGTGGGGGGCCTACCCACGCTGCGCCTTCCGGTACCTGGCCGCCACTCGAGAACCTTCCCGCCCCAACGGCCATCGGTTCTACGCGCAATGTGTCCGACCACTGCCACTTCAGTATAGCGATTCGGAGAGCTATTTCGGTGACGTACGAAATATCATTTGATATCACTAGTGCTTACACCTGCGTGCACCTGCGAAGAAATTCAAAGGTGTATGTGATGTGTGTTCCCAACAAGTACAGGGCCAGCGTTGGGCCCACGCAAAATAGGCACGTTTGATGTCGATGAGTTGCGGAAAAATTTACCAGAATACAAAAACAACAAGAGGGACAATACCGTTTCTAAAATAATAGCCGCGTGGTGACGGCAGTAAGAATACATTTGTCATCACCCCAACTCTTCCCGCGGGTGTCGTAAGAGTCGAATAAGGTATTCAAGTGTCGCTGACCATTGTTTGATAAAAGATTGATGATGGGCAGCAGCGTCATCATATGGGACACATTACTGCGATCGCCAATCCGCTTGCCCAGCGTGGCGATTAAGGGCATTTACCTCCTAATGCGTCTATACGCATAGTTAATAGGAGAGGCCTACGTCCAGCAGTAGACTATTTATAGGCTGATGATGACGTATGATGATGGTGAATCCGCTTGCCCAGCGTGGGCATTATCTATCGCGGTAACCGAAGATAATATTAATCATCAGCAGCCAGCCAAAAGAGGTCCACTGCTGGATATAGGCCT
>JALPQI010007793.1:0-52610 GCA_025490895.1 Thaumatotibia leucotreta | reverse complement strand
AATGGAAACGAGAATTATCTGAAATTAAATTTTAGCGTTAACGAACGGAATCTTCCGAGCATTTTTCGCCGAAAAATCGTTGAAGATTTCGCTAAAATCCAGTTACCGGAGTAGATCACTTTCAATAGGTACTCAAAAAAAAACCTAGTGTTTACTAGTTGGAAATTATTTTTTTTTTTCGAAATGTCTATTGTGGACTCATTGTGGAGGCTCCTCTTTCGTGGAGGCCCAGGGGCTGTAGCCCCAGTTGCCCCCCCCCCCCCTAAATCCGGCCCTGCTGCCGTTTCAACTTTTAATACCTGCGTGGAGTTAGTAGTTACCTATTTTCAAACAACTATAACATATTTTTCTATATTTTAATTTTTGCTGACTAAACCGAATTTTGCTTTGCACAATACACACCCTATTGATTTATTACTTCTTTTTCATACTTGAATGATCTTGTGATTTCATGATAAAATATTTACTAGCTGATCCGCAACAAAAACTTCACCTCTCGCTGCACAAATAACTTAGTGTTTGTAATATCAAACTACTTAACACTAAGACTCTCAGCTCCTCTTAGTTTCACTACGCCAAAGATTTTAAAGGATTTCATCTACACTTTATTTCCAGGAAGGTAAATTAATAATGTTAAGGAAACTCATGTTCGCTTTGTGGCCTCTGGGCGTTTGATCGCTATCTAATTGTAGCTTAATTAACAAAAAGATATTAATTCCCAGAGCGATAATAATTCTGCTCTTGTTACGTCAATAAATCTACGAATAAAAATAACGGGTATAATCAAAACGCGATAAATTAAACGTAGGGACGTAATTTAGTATTACAAATAACGTAGGCGTGAAATATTTTTTCATAATCACTAGGCTCTTGAATCATGAAATCTTGAATCTTCAATATTTACATTAATAAATAAATAAATTAACCGATACAGATTGGGTGTGTTACGTCAAACTATCAGTCATTGTCAAATCGTTCGCCTAAATTTTATTTTGTGGAAAAGTCAGTTGGTGGTGTATTTACCAAGTGTCTTTAACACAACTGGCGCACAATATATCAATTATATGTTACAAATACTTAGACAACTGTTAATAATTACCAAATGGATACTTTTCAAGCCCATGACATTAATTTGGCGTCGCGCTGTATGTGTGACTTTATATTCATATTTATTCATAAAATCTAAATTTTACATGCCAAAAAAATAATAAATAAATGTCAATTAAATTACAAATATTACAATGGTCAAGATATTCAGATTCATTAATAGGTAATAGAGAATTCGGTAGGTACATAAATGTCAATCAAGGTAAAAAAATAAATGTTAAACAATATCTGACATGTCACAATAGGCATTATCGAATAATTAAAACTTTATATTATATTACCATTAAATTAAAATACGATTCATTACATATTACCTTCTTTCAAATAATAATATAGTTATAATGTTAATCCTTCCTCATCTTCCTCCTTCGAATCAAGAACAATTGAGTTACACAGAAAAATAAATACATAATTACGACTGACCGATATTTTTGAAACACAAACAGGCTCTGTGATAGACATGCAGCGTGCGAGTAGACATGTATACATACATTAGATTGGTATGAGATAAAATGCGGACATTCAAATGCGAATTTTCAAAACAGGTGTATCAAAGCACTTACTTACTCGCCACATGGCATTTATTTCTAGCTATCGCTAAAATATAAATTACTTCATATTTCCATACTTTCAACATTCTAAATGTTTTACGACTTGCACGCCCTCTTCAGTTTACTTTAATTCTATATTAATGGTTACTTTTACGATAGTGTTACATGCATGCAATCCAAATAACTCACCAAGCTTATTACTGATACCATATCTCCCACTGTAGAAGAGTATTTAGTACACTAAATCATTAGCGTCAGGCGCCGACGCACAATTAGGGGCACACTGATGTGCTCAGATATTAAAAGTAAAACCTCCAGCTGTTAATAAAGATGAGACGAACGTGTTTTGCATACGTAAGCAGCTCAAAGACTTGCAAATGTTGACAAAATATAACCGCGAGTGACCGACGCCGGATGAAAGTCGGACTTAATTTTGTACGTGACAGATTAGAGCAGCGTAATACCAGCAGCTCAATTTAACTTACGTATTTTATGTATCATGTTATATAAAGTGTTAGTAAATACACATACTAAAGAATTTAATGTATAATTTTTCAATAACTGTGTACTTTACAGTAGCCCCCACCTGTCTCCTACCTACATCTTTCATCTTTTTATGGCAAAACTGTATTAAAGGCAAGTTTTTTCTGGAGTATAGGTACAGGAACCTCATCAAAAATGCGTTGTAATGGTAAGAGTAGTTAACAGAGGCATTCTACTACATTATTTATAACATCGTTTATGATAAAGTAATTCATTTGTGTACTATTTTGCACCTTGTAAATTTTGTCACTGTAACAAAATTATGAGATCCCTAACGCAATTGTACTACCTACTTGTCACGCAGAGGATGTACTGCCAAATTCAAAGCGTCAGGATCGCCCGTGCGCGTTCATAAGTTTGCACGAGTATACAATTGAATAAAATTAGTTCAAATACGTAGTATATTATTTATGTAGTAACCTGTTCCGGGCCCAGGCCAGCGGACCACCACGGGTGTTCTCGGAGTAACGCCATACAAAATGAAGTGTTGGGTTGTTCGGCTCATATTGCAGTCTGGTGTGGATCATTATTTGTCAAGCTTCGCCTGTGTTGTACTGCAAAAGTAAATAAAAATATACGAGAGTTTAATTGATGTCATCATTTATGCTTCTTTTTATAAAATAGGTAGCAAGCAAGTAAACCGCATGATGGTTAACCTATCTGAGCTGCAATAGCTTATAAATCACTACGGACGGCTGCGCAACTACGGACTCAGGTATTTTGGTATTGGCAATTATGGCAGTTTACAACAGAAAACGTGTACTTTTAGGTTAGAAAGTTGTTTACTAGATAAGACAACTAAGGATGAATGGACAAGGTGCCAAATGCTATAGTAGAAAGTCAGTCATATTTGTTTACTTTTGTTTTCGATTCTACTGACGATTGGACGAAGTTCATATTGACATGGGAATATGTATACCTATACTAAAATACATCAACGTTCTAGACAAGATTCCTGACTTAAATAGACTAGGGTGAGGGTGAAATTGAAAATTCTTTTAAATGCAAATATGGATAATATATGAACAACGTCACAGTAAAGATGAGAATTTTATGACAAAGGTAATAGTTTCGGTTTCATGGCTCAAAGTTAAACCTATTCAAGCACATGTCGCATGAGACTTATGGCCTCTTATAGGCTACAAAGTATTTTATTTCCTTAGCCATTATCTACGTTATTTATTTACCTAAGGAAAGCGTGCTTTCAATCAAACGGTTAACTCTAGTAAACATAATATTTAAGGATAATACTTAGACTAATCAACCTCAATGCCGTAAATAGTTACAGGTAGGTATAAGAGAGTCACCGCTCGCATATGTTTTTTACGACAGTAGAAATTGTTTCGAATGAATCAATATGTTTCCAATATCAAACCAATCTGTGACATTTTCATATGAGTGTTCCTAAGGAAGAGTATATTTATTGGAAAATTGTTCCACATGTCAGAATCCGAAACGCCACGACTTGTTTTACGATTGAGTAAGCAAAAATTTCATCTTATACGTTATAGTTTAATAAATATTTTATCTTGACAATAAGTTCTGGACAACGGAGGTTAACGCGTGGGGTAATAGTTATACCAAAGCCGTGATCATTTAAAGCAATTATCGTCTTTCACAAGGCTCAAGGATAAGACCGGAGACTGTTTGAATCGAGAAAGTAACAGATGTGACGTAAGTACGATATGGTTACGCTAGTGAAATTATATGTTTATCTACACAAATATCGTTAAGTGCTCTAAAATGCGTTCAGAAACAATAGACAATGACCAGCATTACCCACCATCAGAACTTGGCACATAAATAAAGTTAACATTGTATACTCAATACAGCTATGACCGCAACTACAACTAACAACCTGTTGCCACAAAAGTCGAGAGCAAAGCATGAGAAGACTTTGTTTCTGAACGCATTTTAGAGCACTTATGATATGTGTGTAGATAAAGTAGTGTATGCAACTATACGTAATCAGGCATTACGTACGTTGCATAAACTACTATTCTCTACTTGAAGAACTTTATAATCCTTTCCAACTTTGGCAAGGATTATAAAAGCTAATACGTTCTGTCAAATTTTGTACAATTACTTGTACTTAACTTGTTCAGGCTAGTTAAAAAATCATGTGATCACATTTGGCCGAATTTTTACCCCCTCCTCACGCTTGGTGATATTTGGTGATCGTAACCCGACCCAGTGATGACGTGATTTTTATTAGGACTAAAGTCTAATATGACATGTAGGTACTATTAACTACTACAAGACTCCGGGCAAGTAAAGTTTGTACCTAATTTTATCAGTGGTTATGATTACTTACTTATCATACATTATCATCATCAGCCTATGATAGTTCACTGCTGGACGTAGGCCTCTCCTATTAACTATGTGCGTATAGACGCATTAGGAGGTAATTGCCCATAATCGCCAAGCTGGGTAAGCGGATTGGCGATCGCAGTAATGCGTCCATTATGATGACGCTGCTCTCCATCATCAATCTTTTATCAAATAATGGTCAGTGACACTGCAATCCCTTAGTCGACTCTTTCGACACCCGCGGGAGCAGTTGGGGGTGGTGACAAATGTAGGTATTTTTCCTGCCGTCACCACACGATTACTTATGATAAATAGTTTTTATGTCGGAAATGCGGGTAATTTTGATTTATGAATATTGTTCGGTAATCACGTGATGTCTTTTCGTATAAAAACTGTGACCATTCGTGATATATTGCTGGCTTGGCCCCCTTGCCAAAATCAAACACATGATTTTTAACGAGCCCTTTACATATGAAACTGTGTTTTTGGACTAGTTTTATGTGGGAAATACTGTGTGGGTACATTAGTGATTGGCCAAATAGGTACTATGCGCGCTAATATCCAACATTTCCAGCCACCATTTCCATTAACTGCATACTGGGTACTATTCAAATTGCGGGCATTATTCTATGCATGAGTATAAACTGTGTGTTATAGCTCGAACGTTCTGCATATTTCCAGTGAACATTACTTCTGTTCAGAAAAATACTGTGCAGTACTTGTTGAATACAAAGCAAGTGTAAAGACAGATGATTTCTCAATACCTATAATATAGGTTTTTAAAATTTTGAGCTGTATATGAAACAGCTCAAAATTTTATGAGTGTATGGGTTTCGTTAGAAACATAGGTAAGTTATTTAAAAGAAAAATAAAATCACCCAGTCTGCCTGCGACCACGGGTGTAACGTCATGCCCGAAACGTCAGGATATAATTAAACGTAAGTTTACGCGATTAAGACCCGTTTGTCTGTAAAATATGAGTGATAATTGTGAAAGTTTAAATCAATATAAAATAAAATCACTCTGAAGTTACATCACGATTAGGGCTGCCATCCGTCCGGGTTTCCCCGGATTTGTCCTAGTTTGTAGGCCGTCCGGGGGCCGTCCGGGGGCCGTCCGGGGGGGGTTTCAAGAAGTGTCCGGGGAAAACCCGGACACTTTTCATGTAAGGAAGCACCTCATCGAATTTAAGTATGTATAGGCATTATTGTGTACAAGTAGGTAAACACCTAATAAATACAAAACACTAACTTCATTTAGTGTTAAACTGGGAATTCAGTTAAAACATATTATGAAACTGACTGGTTAGATTTAGATTTCCTAATATGACAATATGTACATTATTATTCAGACATAAAATCTAAAGCAGAGTTGCTATAGTTGCTTTAGGTTTTAAGCCTGAATTATGGTTTTTATGCTCGTTTTCTGATTAATTTAGACTGATTAACTAACTCTGTTTACGTAATAAAAAAAAAGAGTCAAATTTTATTTTTTTGTAAGAAAAATTGTTTTGTTATTGTTTTATTGAAAATTGCACATTGTGTGAAATTAAAAAAAAACAAATGAATGAAAATTAAAGGTCTTTTTTATATTATTTTCGGACTCGTCAGGGGAAATAATGCGATTGACGCCAAATGTCCGGGTTTTTTTTTAATCTTTGTCCGGGTTTGGCAAAATTCGAGATGGCAGCCCTAATCGCGATTGACGACTTTGAAGCAGCGGCCCTACCGCGAACCACGAAATGCGCAAATTTCGAGGACTTGTCTCTCTCACTCTACTGACGCCTTCGTTGGAGTAACAGAGAAAATTCCTCGAAATTTACGGATTTCGAAGTTTGCGGTAGGGCTTGCAAGTGGCTTAATGGTGGTCGCGAGTTTATCGTTCGTCGTGGTACGCGTCACTTTCGCACTTCATACTTTTACTCTTCTTAGACTCGTCTTAGACGTACCGTCATGAGCTAGGATGATTTCTGCAGCGCAACATTTCAGCATAACCTGGAGCGACCAGTATGACCGCTGTACCACCGCTCGGTGCCCGGACCAAGTTCAAGTACAAATGTCTGTACGGCGTTGGCATATTCAGCCAAGCAAGGTACCTTCTCTTAAAAATATATAAAAGTAGGTTCTAATTAATGGCAAGTAGGATTCTACAGGGGCATACCACGAGAATGTCGCTTAAGTGACGCTTATACTATCTAAGGCAGCTACGTTAAATAAATGCTCAAAGTTAGAAAAAACTGTGTGAACGTGTAAGTTAAGTCCCGAAATATTACCACACTCGGGTTCCTATAATTTTTTAGAAATACTAAAAGAATCGCGTTAGTTTAGCGACATTTTCGTGGAATGCACCTACATCACCTTATGCTCTGAATGTTGTGGCTTTATGTATACCGTGTCTATACTCTAAACCGTGACAACCAAAACTCACTAAGTAACAACTTCCTACTTGAAGTCAAGCTCGTATATCTGGTCTGATTCAATACGAGGTTGCCAAGAGTAGTGACAGTTTTTATAGTGAGTTAGGTTTGGACGATATTGTGCAGATACATTTCACAATGTCGGTTGCAGTTGTCATCCACGGACACATTTATTATGTATTCCTTTTAAACGTCAGTAGCATGTTTTATGGATGGACCTATGGAAGATATAAAATAGTTCGGTATCGTGTGTAAAAATAAATAAGAAAACGCTTACAAAAAACTATGACCACAATTGTCGACAAGAAAAACAAGACTATTACAAAACTCACTATCACATAAATAAATAGCTGAGCTGCAGCTTCAAGTAATTTTACTGCACCTCACATAATTAACTTCCGAAGTAAATTGGAATGCTAAATGAGCAGTAATGTATACAAATGGTTGTTTAATTATAGCCATTGTTTCAATTAGTTATGGTGTATAAGAGTTTGTTAAATATAAATAACGTTGTACAATTATTCAGCGAAGGAAGATAAACATGAATAGACACATTAGAGATGCGTTGCAGTTTATTTGCTTAGGTAGGTAATAGGTACGTAGTGTGTATAGAATGTGTTTAGTATGAGAACGGGAAAGTTCAAATACTAAATTCATTTTCATTTCAGTTCCAATCTAACAGCCGGTTTCAGAATCCCCAGATAAATATGCCCGACAAATAAAATTATCACTATCATTTACCTCGAGTATATTCCTCAAGCTTATAAGAGAATAGCTACGTTATACTATAAAGACTGTGCCAAGTGCGATATGATATGACATTATTTAAGATTGACCATCAAAACTGGGAAACAATTGTGAATGACAGGGATGGATGGCGCAAAAATATTACGGATGGTAGGAAAGTCTGCGATGAAGCTTGGTTCGACACTTTAGATAGTACAAAGCTGCAGAGAATACATACAACCGCTGAGGCTTCTGTAGGGGGCTTCTTTTGCCAGAAAAGTTGACAACCTTGCCGCTTTCTTATCGGGCTCTACAGTCATCAAATGCGATGTCTTCTTTGACACTTGTTTGAATCGTCTGTAAAAGACGCAAATGATGATGATAAAAGTAAAGGACAGCTAAAATGTATCTGTCAAATTCCTTAACCTAGCCTTCGGTGGCTGACCATGCGATGGGTAGATGTCATAAAGACCGGCATAAGCGTAAACGGGCTTACAGTCGGAGATGCCCAGGATCGCGCAAAGTGGAGGAAAGGCAGTAGGAAAGCGGCCGTCGCAGCACAAACCTCGATAACGCTAGATAGAATAAGAAAAAACGGGTAAAAAGCCTTTGCTGTGATTGAAACATTCCATCAATTTCTTCGGTGTTGTAGTCCTCCACAAAAACGGCCTTGCTTCCAGGGACCGGAACCGTTATTTTCTCCATACAAAAACAACGGTTCTTTTTTCGTTCTTTTTCGTTTTTCGGTATATAAATTTTAAGTAAATGGAGTAATTTAAAAATATGATATTGTAAATTACATAAAATATTGAGCAGTACATAGAGAGTATAAACCATTTTAAAATATTGGGCTATTTCGAATTAGGTTTTTGTAAAATACCGGTTCTGGTCCCTGCTTGCCTCATCAAGATAACCTCTAACGAGGCAATTACAATATTCGTATTGGATTACGAAGCTTACGCACCCTGATATACATGACAATATTAAATCTATACCCAACTTACATCATAAATATGGAAATTTGTTGGTGTATTGGTTTCTTGCTTACGGGTAAATAATTTGAATAGGTACGCTCCGGATCTACGTTCTCAACTTATGATAGGCGTTTGACGTTTCCTTATTGCAGAGTTTCCTGGGGGGCTACCACGATCTACTAATGCGATTCAGTTTAAAAGGACCTAATCTGAATCGCGATGTGTCAGTTCCATAGAATAACTGTCAAAAACTGAAGGGCTGGACCAAAACTGAATCCTAAACCTAAACTACATTTAAAAGATCTTGGGTGCCCCCTGATGACGTTGGAAGCACGTTATATATTATGTCCTTATACTGCCGTGCTAAGTAAAAAAGACGGATCTGTTATAGTAGTTCTAAGGGAGATGCGTCCTTTTTGGTTAGGACGGCAGTACACCTACTGCAAGGTTGTGCGACCTTAGCCCTTAGGTAAAATAGATACCTTATATTTATGAAGAGGATTCCTCTTGTATCTTTAGCGATAGCTTCCCGTTCTGGTTGTTCCTAAATAAAAATCTCACATTTTCCTACTTAGTTCCATGATAAAACTATTTGATGAGTAGTTGACAAATAAAATACCTATTGTATTTTAATTAAATGAATTATGTTGAATCTTAATTGACGTACAGGATAATCTGAGAACAGCAGCAGCAATTCTCGAAAATAAAGCTTGATAAATTAGCTTTATTTTCGAGAAGTGATAATGATACTCGTAAATAACAAGATTCCAAACTTAACATTATGAACTTCTTAAACAAGTAGTATGAAATGGTGGTGTCAGAGATTCCTGGAAACTAAATGTACTGACAAACCATACTCACATCACAGGTACCTACTAATACGTACTAACCTTATATTAAGTAGGTAAGTCAATCCGATTATAATTTCCCGTACCTACCTGCTTATAATGTTTTCCCTTAACAGTGAATAATTTTAGCTAGACGGGTATTAGCGCTAATCCTTTTTATCCTAAATCCATCCAAGGCTATTTACTCGCATAATTATGTAAGCGAGATTTGTTTAGCATTAAGATCTGTTCCGGGATAGAACCATGAGAATCGAATATGTATAACAACACGTGCGCTGAAATTTTTGTTAGTTAATATAGGTTACGATCGTCGTCATCATCATCATCATGTCAGCCGAGAGATGTCCACTGCTGAACATATGCCTCCCGCAAATAAATAAATAAATAAATATCTTGGGACATCTTACACAAATCGACCTAGTCCCACGGAAAGCTCAATTAAGGCTTGTGATGTGGGTACTAAGCGACGATATATACCTACATATAATAGATAGATACATACATAATAGATACTTAAATACATAGACAGCCATGACCAAGGAACAAATATTTGTGATAAATAAATACACAAATAATGTCCTCGCCGGGGTTCGAACCCGGAACCTCCAGCTTCGTAGGCAGGGTCACTACCAACTAGACTATGGAGGCCGACAAAGATTCCGCACACATTGGTTACGAAAGGATACGTATACAATGTGTTACGTTATAATCATGCAAGCTTTTATTGAACCCGAGGAAAGATATGGAGATTTTTAGCCAAACCGTCGTAAGGATTATTTGGTTAAAAATTGTAATGTGTAAAGTAATTAACATTTTAAGAAAAAAATAGTGAGAAAATGCGTCGTTAATTACCGCTTGATGACAATGACATATCGTCAATGTCAAGCGGGCAAACGTCATGGCATTATACATACACGTTGCAGCTGCGTATTTTAAGAGGCGGTGTGGGGAGCATGCGGTGAAAACGATGCGCATTGTGCGCATACAATGCGTCACTGCGATTCCTTACCGTCACCGTTTTCAAGATGCGCTGTGATCGCACCTATTTCTAGACAAATTCCTCTCAAAATAATGAGCAATATCGTCGTTATATTAACTCGGATCTCCAGCAATTAATTCATGGAAATGTCATCTCTCTTTCGCTCCTAATAGGGGCGTTTTTTCCATGAAGTGAGTGTTATTCATACCCAAGCAAATTAATTATAATAATATATAAACTACGTTTGCACGCCATGCATGGATTAACCTAAGTAAATTCACCTTACCCGAACTAGAATTCGTTCGAAACAATAGAATAGTACCTCCATCAATGCTTTCCCGGTTGAAAGGCATATATTATTGGATATAACTATATGTAGATAGATTATCAAGCCACCACCACCACCAGCACTGGTCCACTCCTACTTATCGGGCGCCAGGCAAATTCCTCGGGTATATGCAATCTGTTAAGGTCCCCCACTCTACGAAATTCGTTCGTTACTCAAAACTTGATTCTTTGATTTCGTAAAGTGGGGGATAGAATAGCGAATGCTCGTTTGGTCTGAATGCACCTTTATAAGTCTACGTGCCTTTGACTTGGAAACACAAATAAAGAAACATTATTTATACCAGATAAAATATAATATATGTTAAACATTTTAAGTTCCTTTATACATTACATGCCTCTTTAATTCAAGTCTGTATTGTAGTAGCACTAAGTAAGGTACTTGAACAAAGTATGTGGTTTCTGGTTACCAAACACGGGTCACAAAGCTTGTCAAATACACAAATATTGCCGGTTAACGGGATAGAAACACTTTGAACATGACGTAGCCATATTTTGCGGCTAATTTGGGGTAAACGTACGCAATGGGTAAGTGTGCGAGATCACATTATATTTTTACCCACTACGGACGATTACCTCTCGTGACTTTACTATTTTTTACATTTACTGTAAAATTCATTATACTTGATAATTAATAGGGATCGGAACTATGGGTGCAAAACTTTAACAAAACATCAAAACTACCATAATATAAAGTGTTTCTACTTTATCCAAGAAAAATATATACCAGCGGTGTATTTACCAGCATCTAGCGGGCCAGCAAGGCGGTGGCAACTAACAGGTTACTGATTGTCTCCTGTTCGTTGCCGCCGCGATTTGGGCTCTACTTTTCACTTACGATCAGGTGGAGTGGAGCCACTTTGTTGTGCCAACATAAAAAAAAAAAATATATCCAATTTTATTCGCTATATATGTGTGTAGATATGTATATTTTATGGATGTATGTGCTCTTCCATGTCCACTAGACAAGTTTTGTTAAAGTTTTTCACCCATAGTTCCTATCCCTAATAATTAAATATATTCAATCGTGGTATAATGTCAGTAGCAGTTTGAAAATTACAGAATAGTTTCATGCGATAGTTCTCATGCAAGTAGCAATTAAGAAAGTCATCTTTATGATTAGCCAGTTTGATAACAAGCACCTAGTCTGTCTTAGATTACATTCGAGGAATTTGCCAACTAGAGGGAACGGGTTCGCTGTGGAATGGCTTGTCTTTGCATGTAATGACATCTATTACGTAAATATTTATATTACTTAAAAAATGCTGTGCCTCTGCATCTTACCGTGTAACACCTTGTAAACCACATTTTATGTGCAATAAAGATTGAGTATTGAGTTTTTAAATTTTATATAAACTTTTAGAATCGCGCTACTGACGCAATTTAGTCGATAATTGCTCAACATGTATTGTTTTGAGTTATAATAGCAGGGCAAGTTCGCAATATACGTCATAATTTTGGGGGTACTTCTAATGAGGATCCTCTTACTGGGTAGAAACATGTTGATCTCAAACGTGAAAAACCCTTGCTTTGCTAAATATTTTAATATGTTAGAATTTCACTTTTATTGCTAATTATGTAATTTCCATTTAACATTTATGATAAAGATTTACTATGAATTATTTTCGCTGCTTTTCTAAGTGTAAGTAAAAGAATACGTGTTATCAGTACGTAGTAAAGCATTCTATCGCGCTCGCATTTATTTATTGGAGCGAGCGCGAGGGCCTACCTAACGTAACCGATACTTGCCAGTACTATCCTCTCGCTCGCTCGCGGTAATACGCAAGTACGAGCGGGATGGATCGAAAGTAAACGCGCATTAATAACGTAGCGCCAGCTCATGGTACGGCTACAGTTTCGAACTCGGAAAACGTGTTAAACTTACAATGCCACACGAGGACGAAGTTACGCTCGTAGCCTCCACGGCGTAGCCCGTAGCACGCCGTAGCAGTTACTGTCAATATTGGTAACGAAAACGTAACCGTTCATAGAATCAAGTTGCGGCTCTACCGCGAACATTGAAATTGAGAATTTGTCTCTGTTACTCTAATGCAACTTTCGTTGGACTGACCTGTATATGATGATGAGATATACTTAGGTAGATAT
Organism: Thaumatotibia leucotreta; assembly: GCA_025490895.1. Taxonomy (NCBI): domain Eukaryota; kingdom Metazoa; phylum Arthropoda; class Insecta; order Lepidoptera; family Tortricidae; genus Thaumatotibia; species Thaumatotibia leucotreta. Next base: position 39,705 of record JALPQI010007793.1, on the reverse strand, counting down.
ATCACATTCTTACAAAAAAAAATACCGAAGTATATCAACTCTTTAGTTTTTAATCTTTCCTCTACTTGACTAGAGTACCTAATATCTCCATCAGTGCGTAGTGATAACTATTTATTAATTTTAAAATTATCCTTTATGTTACTACATTTTTGTTAATAAATGATTAGTAAACGTAAAATACACTCTTTAGTTTTTTCTTTGATGTATGATATCCAATATTTATATTTATATGCATAGTAGTGTTACTACTAAAAAAATACAACTCAAAAAAGAAATTTATAAAACAATCTGTGTTGTCCACAAAAACAAGGAGCTTTATTTCCTTCCTCCCTTCTTAGTCGCTTCTTCATGGCCGAGGATCGTGACCAACAGTAAAATTCTTCCACTTGACGCGGTCTACGGCCATATGGACTGCCACCTCCATGGAACCACAAGCTTTCTTCATGGTGTCAGTCCACCTTATTGGTATTCCACCCCTGGACCGTCGGTCTTCGACTTCGGAGCTTTAGTAGGAGAACTTAATTCAGTAAAAGTAAAACTTGCATCCGTTTTTAGGGTTCTGTAGCCAAAATGGCAAAAACGGAACCCTTATAGTTTCGTCATGTCCGTCTGTCCTTCTGTTCGCAGCATAGCTCAGTGGCCGTTAGTACTAGAAATCTGCAATTTGGTACAGGTATACATATTAATCATGCCAACAAACTAAAGCGGTAGAATAAAAACTAGAAAAAGTATTTTTTTCGGTTACTTTTCTATACGAGGTTCTGGCAGAATATCAGCGATGTGGCTTGCCGCATCAACATGCTGAGCCAGCGCCTATTCTCTGCCACGACACATGGTAAAAACAACTATTTTTTGTTTGTAATTCTTCTGCAAGTTAGTTTTAAGTTGCATGCCTTTTATTTGTTCATTTCTCAGTTTTTATACCTACCATGTAAGTTGTGGAAAATGAATAAAGTCTTTATCTATCTATTTACCTCCCCAACTGATGAAGTAGAGATGTTTTTTTTTATTTGCTGTAATCCTATAGTGTGGGGTATCATTGAATAGGTATCTTAATAAAATAAGGGTCTGAAAAGAAAGTCTCCTTCTAAAGTCAATATTTTAGGAGATAATCGCTCCAGAAAAAAAAATTGTGTCCCCCCTCTAACTTTTGATGCGTAGGTCCAAAAAATTTAAAAAAAAAAACCGGCCAAGTGCGAGTCGAACTCGCGCGCGAAGGGTTCCGTACCATTATCAATTTATTATTAAAAAATACAGTTAAATCAACCTACCTCAAAAACTATAGGAGATAATTTTATCAAACCAAAAATCGTTGATAGAGTTTATTAATGTGCATAACATATATTTTTTTTAGAATTTTATATCGCTTAGTTTAAAAAATAGAGGGGGGGGGGGGACACATTTTCAGACTTTGAGAGTTGATATCTCGAAAACGATTTGCTCAAATCAAAATGAGATTTATAAACCTTCATATCATTTTCAAAGACCTTTCTATTAATACCCCACACGCTTATATACAACTAAAAAAAAATTTCTATCCCTCAGTTACATGTATGGAGGGCCCCCACCCCAATGGTTTTTTTTTACAATTTAGTATCATAATCCTGTAGCGGTTCATACAACACATATCCTTACTAAATTTCGTTGCTGTAGCATTTATAGTTTCCGAGTAAATAGGCTGTGACAGACGGACAGACGGACAGACGGACATGACGAATCTATAAGGGTTCCGTTTTTGCCATTTTGGCTACGGAACCCTAAAAATCATGAACTATTTCGAACATAATCGGCTCAGCCGTTTTTGAATAACTACGGAACCCTACACTGAGCATGGCCCGACAAGCTCTTACACGGCCGGCTTTTTCAAAATAATTAAACTCTGGTTTCCTACAAACAATGTGCCGAACTGTGGAAGTAACGATAAGCGTCGACAAATAAATAAATCGTCGTAAATTTGCATTTTAAAGCAAATTGCTAAAGGTATACATATTAGTCAAGTCGATAAAGTGGTAGAAATGGTAGAATAAAATATTATATAAAACATTTTTTTCGTGTAAGGATTAATACATAAGCGGGATATTGTTTTTTATTAAATCCTCCAATGTGTCGTATTGTTTTCAATCAATTAATTTATAGCGTAAATGCCCATAATCGCCACGCTGGGCAAGCGGATTGGCGGTCGCAGTAATGTCCACTATGATGACGCTGCTGCCCATCATCAATCTTTTATCAAATAGTGGTCAGTGACACTTCAATCCCTTAGTCGACTCTTACGACACCCGCAGGAGGAGTTGGGGTGGTGACAATTGTATTCTTACTGCCGTCACCATACGGTTGGTTGCGTACCTGCTCTTGAATAAGGTGAACTCCGCTCAATAAGGAATCACTGTGTCAACGACGAGGATCCTCGTATCGGATTGTTTTGCCGTCGCGCAGTGAACCCTACAGTTTGCACGCCTCGTTATGCCAGGATCCGGATGTTCCGACAACAACAGGTAAGAAATCAGAAATCCCTTCTAAAAAAAGATAGAATTTGACCTGCTGAACTTTGGTGGCTGTTTCCTTTCTAGAACACGACAAATTGTACGTATATGTATCTAATAAACCTATAAAATAAATATTTCGTAAATAGTAAACAAAAAAGCATAAAGAAAATACACGAAAAAACACCTATGCGAATTATCCTTTCTGAAAATTTTTTGACGCTTTCAGATATGCATATTACGTCTAGAGACGTTGCGTTGGTAAGTCTAAAACAACTTAATTTAAATTGTTCGCCTGACAATGATTTAATAATTTATATTATTGTTCTGTTTTTGGAGGAGGAAACAGGCTGCAAATCCCTGTTGTCGCCAATTCACTTAAGTATCAGCAGGCGAAGCTGCAGTTGTCCTTTCTTACTTATATCAGGGGGTTATCATGACGTATTAATGCGAGCCAGTTTAGATTCAGGGAAAGAGACAGTGATACACGACGCATATTAGCCATGTCCTTTTCTCTCGAACTAAACTGAGCTTCTTAAGCATGCCATGGTAACCCCCCTGATCTCTAGGCCGTGCAAAGCAACAGCTAAGCGTTTATTCAAATAACTATTTTCCTAAACATGTTTCTTTATTACGTTAGAACAAATAAGCGTATAATAACTAGTAAGGTATACAAAACCACTTTCTAGAATAAAAAAAAATATCAGTAGTTCCAAATCCTATATTTATAATTTGTTTTTTAATTTATTAGTTTACTAAATTGTTTACCAACCGCACGCTTCTACAAACAACTTGAAAGACTTTTCAGAGGTCACATACAAATATGTTATATGCACAAACACTACCTTCTAAGTTGAAGTTATCTCTACGTCCGATCAGTCAATATTGACAAGTTGTTACGAAGTTTAAACTTAGAATATCAAGTTTATAGTTTTATATTTAATGTTGTCAATCAAAAGTCGCAATGATCAAGTTAACTCGGAGTTTATAAGCATACCTGGAGATAACTCGGGGCATTTATACGAAAGTGATGTAGCAAAAATATTTTATCGACTAAAAATATATCGATGTTATTGTGAATGACAACATCAAAATGTTATTCGGCATAAATAAATATTATGTACTTACTCTTCAATTAAAATAAAAAATAACTTTGAACGGGTAGTTGCGCGTTTATTTTAAAATATTTTCAAAATATACGATTAAAATATCGATATTTAAATTGTTATTTTGATTAAAATGACATCTGCATACTAGTTTTTACTATCTAAAGAGGCCTGATATCAGATAATTATGACATTGAACCTTTATTATGACTTTACTGTAATCGAGAATGTTCAATAAGCACATCTTTTATTATAATTATATGGACATCTTTTTAATCGATATCAAATCCCTATAACTTGCCCCCAGTTATCCCAGGTATGTTTATAAGTAATTTTATGTAAAAAAATTTACAAACTCAACTAGAAAATATACTTATGTGACATTTTTATTTGATATTTCGTATACAAGTTTACTTAATTTAATTGAGTTTACGTATGAATTGAAATGTCTACAAGTCATTTAGGTAGGAATCGAAATAAAAGTTAGACTTCCTTCGCGTGGTTTTATATTATTAGATTGGTACCTACTTAAACTTATTCAATGAACTCGTATTGCCTTTTTCCAACGTTTTATGATATGTATAACATTACTAAATATCATCATAATCATCATATCAGCCGAAAGACGTCCACTGCTGAACATAGGCCTCCCCCAAAGATTGCCACAAAATACTAAATATATTGACAAACTATTCTGTACTACTAAGTAAATTATTCTGATATGTAGAACTTTTCTAACTTAAGTTGACTTAACAAGGAAACAAAAAACGGCCCTCCGATTATTCTTTCTGAATATAATCAAATTTACTCGTAATAACTTTTTATTCTTTAATATCTAATAATGGCTGCTTCGTTTAAATATATTTCATAAACTGAGTAAAAAACGTTTGTTACATGTTTTCACAAATAAATATTCTGATAGCGCTTAACCAATTTACTCAACCTGATTTAAAGTTAAATATATAAACTACTTCTTACTACAACCTTACCACCGATACTTACAACCGATACTACAACCTAGTTCTTTAATAGACGTCATTCGGATAATTTCCTCACACATCAAAGAAACAAACTCGTAACAATGGCTTTCCTGGCGGTGTGCATTTCCATATCATATTAAATAGGGTGAAGATACTCAAAAATGTTATATAAAATAAACAAAAAACATGTAAATGAAACTTTGTTTCTTAAAAATCGATTTTTAGATACTTTCTTACAATACAAATGAAGGAAACTCGTAAAAAGAGTTAACTTTCGTGACGGCCAATCTGTTTAAATGTGGTATTCTCTAAATTAATATAATAAGGTGAAAAAAATGTCAAATTACCGCTCTATAGTTCACCGTATGATATAATTTTTTAAAACTTTTTTAATTATATTTTTTAATAGACGTCATTCGGATAATTTGCTCAAACATCAAAGAAACAAACTCGTAACAATGGCTTTCCTGACGGTCTGCATTTCCATATCATATTTAATAGGGTGAAAACACTAAAAAATGTTATATGAAAATAAACAAAAACATGTAAATGAAACCTTCTTACTTAAAAGTCGATTTTTAGATACTTTCTTACAATATAAATGAAGGAAACTCGTAAAAAGAGTAAACTTTCGTGACGGCCAATCTGTTTAAATGTGGTATTCTCTAAATTAATATAATAAGGTGAAAAAAATGTCAAATTACCGCTCTATAGTTCACCGTATGATATAATTTTTTAAACTTTTTTAATTATATTAGGTTTCAAAACTTATTACACCTTCACGAAAGAAAAAATCGATTCAACAAACTTGTTACCTACTCAAAAGTTATTATTTTCAGAAACTTTGAAAAATAAACGATACAAACGTAACTTTTCCAAGCGGAAAATGCGTTTCAATATCATACTTAATAGAGTGAAAAACAATCGTGTGTGTTTACAGTGCAAGTACGAGGGGCGGGCCGCCCAGCCGCCCAGCGGCCGGTATATAAGGGCGCGCGGAGGCCTCAGCGGCACATCGCCACCAGCCACCGCCGCACTCAGCCACCACCTACACCACTGAGGTATGTACACTATGTGACGAATTTTATACATACAAGTATAAAGAGTTTTTTTTCGGGCACATAACAGAGTTCGAACTGGCTGAATACATTGTGTGAAAACTTTACAACTTCTATAAACTTTCACCTGAAACTTGAGTACGAATTTTTGAAGGTAGGTATTTTGATGAGGAATTAAATTTCATATTTTGTCAGAAATAAATATTTAATAATTACCGCACTTTTTAACAATTACAAAAAAGTCACTTATAATATACGATATACACATAATTTTGTTGATCTTTAATATTAAAGATCAACAAAATTATGCATCATAATATTATAAGAAACCTTTTTTGTCAGAATAATATATTGTTCCCAGGCCAAATTTCTTAAATACGATTTTACAATACGAGTGGTAAAAATATGTTTTGTGAGTATAACTTTTTAAAGTTATTTAAAAATAGTATAACAACTCTCAAACGCAGCAAAAGTTTCGAGGTAAATTAGTGTTCTATTTTCCATGTTTATAAAAAAGATACTAAATTCCGTAAAACGACTAAAAAGTTTAATGTACAAAGTATTATTACAACACATTAACATGAAAACAACATTTAGTTTGCTCTTAAGTGAACTTAAGTTGGCTGCCCAGCCTAGTCGGGAGGTGTTTCAACAGGTGTTGTTCCCTTATACGGCTGTAGAGCGGAGCCCAAGTATATTGTTTCCCTTCGCTAGATATTAACTAGAATTTGTAATTAATATTCAACTATGAAATAGCATTTTACAAATAAAGTAAATTACGACGTATAGATACTTATATACGCTTCGCCTCCTCGTTTTTTAAATAAATATCTTCTTCGCAGTTATCCAACGGTCTATGTAAGATCGCTTCAAAATAAGTCATATTCATGTTAAAATATCTCGTGTTGATATATTTTAAATAATAATTATATGCGCGTGGTTTTATTATCGTACTTTTAAATCGAGAAACTCTATCATGACATCGGACACTCGGTTTATTGCTCTGAGGTGCGCATCAATCCTTGTTATTGGTTAATTGCAGACTTAATATCAGTACGTAATACTTACATTTGCCCCACGTTCACTTTTTTAAATTAAGTACCCAGAAATTCTATTCAATATCTTGTAAATAAAAATAACACGTAATAATCAGTAAAAAAACACGAAACATAAATGATTGCGGTGTTTAATGTTAAATTTTTAATTTATTACAAAAATCGGTATGTGCGATGTTAATGATACGCTTTTGTTTTTATTACTATAATAAATATAATAGTATTATAAATAAGTATCTATTTAATTATTTGTTCTATCAAATATAACGTTTATTCATTAAATAAAATCGACTAAATTTAAATAGCGCTTGACAGATAATATCACAATTTTATGTCACTTGAATTTTTATGTCGCTATTTCGAAGTAAATCATATTTTACTGGATAATGTCGCGCGATATGAAGGATATCGGGGATGTAAATCTTAATTAAGAAAGGCCCATTTGACGTGCCCGTATTAATGGTCTCCTGAGAAACACAAGACATATTGAGTACACAAATGTAGGTACCTTAGTTGAAAACTGAGCCTAATTGTTGAAAACTGCAATTCTAGAGAGACTTGCTAACTAATATTAAGATACGTTGTCTCTAAAATGTGTTTGATATAGAGCAAGTTATATACCGATGAAGTAACACAAACACTTGTAACTACTTATTAAAAGTCACCAAATAAAAAAAACCTACTTCATCCTTTATCCTTTTAACTTGGTTACAAATCCATCTCGGGGTTATACCCGTTGGATTAAAAAAATATTGGTTCACAATTCTCGGACACATCGAGTAATATACATTAAAAAAGCAGTCGAATTGAGAACCTCGTCCTTTTTGGAAGTCAGTTAAAAATACTACATCATCTATGTAACAATATAATATTGATATGCACAATTGTACAAATATAATTATAACATCTCTAAAGTCTGAACCAAAGTTCATTGAAACGATGTGACAAACGCAATAATTTCATTTTGAAATGATGCTGTTATTTTTTAAATACTTCCTCGTGTAACATTATTTCTAACCTGAAAGGGCGCAATCTATTTTTGTTCTATTCCATAACCAGCCTATTAGTTTAAAAATAGAAAAAATATATGTCAATGGTATAAATTACGGTTCATTTATTGAGATGTAAGGTAATTGCCGTGATTGGTGCACGTGTAACGTCGGCTTAACTCGATAACGTCAATAGTCGTGTGACGACACAATACGTCCCCAGGCTCGGGAGACCGCTTTCCATAAATTATTGCGACAGTACTCCGTACTAAGTTACGCCTTTTGCAAATGGTCTATCAGAAATAGTGATGCTTCGAAATCTAGTACCGTATTAGGAAAACTAAGAAGTTATTTGGATGGTTATACTCGTATATTTGATTTTAAGTATTTATTTATGGCAATATATCTCAACAACATTCGGTTTTCTATTATTAATTGGACAGCTACTGATTAATCATATTCAGTACGTACTGTAGGTATATTAAGCGGCTCACAACTATTTCTATTGTAAGTACCTACTCTGTGTCAATATATTACAATGGTATCTACACCTACTCCTACAACCGGTTTTGAATCACATTTCAATATAGCCAAAATTAACCGTTTTAATTACCCACATCACCAATAGGTACAGATAGACTAATAAAGCCGTATCGACGTTATATCTTATCTTTTGAACTATCGCATAGTTTAGGAATCATGTTGGATGTTAAGTCATTAATATAAATAGTTTTGTTAATTAATACATACGTATACGCTGACGCTCAAGTACCTGAAACCTCATTAAAGCTTTTGAAAATTGCTATCTAATATTATTGATTTGATATGTTGTATACGGTACATTTAAAATTATGAATAAAACAATTTCATTGAGATAAAAACCGTCTAAAGCTTTTCTAATGAGAAAACTATTTATTCAGTCTATTTATTTACACCAAGAAATGAATTCAAAAAGTAGTGTTCATTTAGGGCCTGTTGTACCATGTCAAAATAAAATATAGCGCGCCAGATAAATGTTAGCTGCCCTTTTCTTTTATATGCCTAGAGAAAAAGAAAGGGATAATTTTATCTGCTATATATGTCACCGTAATATTGTAAATTCCGTTAGATTACAATTTACCTAGCGAAATTGTAAAGTATCGAAAGATTGTCAACTGCGCCGTACTGTTTACAATTTAACGCATTATTGTTCGTTAGATTATAATCTATCGAGAAAAAACCGTCACATTGTCAAATGGCTATCTGATTGGTCAGTTCTTTGGCCTCTGTGTTTACTTGCCATAGAGTTAGATACCAAACACAAGTGGTAGTCAAATAAAATACTTACACGCTTTTCTAATGTTGTGACATCAAATTAGTGTGTGTCACCATAATATTATAAATGCTGATAGATTACAGTCTCAGTAGCAAAATTATAAACTAACGAAAGATGCAGAAAAAATCAGTTCGGTTGGACTACTTAAACGCCACGTATTAGCGAATGGCTGCGTTGCGACCTTTTTTACAACTATATTATTGTAAATGACACTGTTTTGAATTATTTTACTTTTTGACATGTTTACATACCCAGTTTTAGTTTGCCTTTATATCTTGCTGAAATAACATTGTAAAGTGACCTAAAATATAGTTTTTTAATTCCCCTATCCATTTCTTCTCATTATCCTCATACAATCCACACCCGTAACTATCACCGAGTGTTCGACGTTCCCAATCAAATAGAGATGTCAGTCAAATAAAATACATTGTTTTCTAATGTTGTGAGATCAGATAAGTGTATGTGTTACCATATTATTATAAATGCCAATAGATTACAATCTTACTAGCGAAGTTATAAGCTATCGAAGGATTGTGATCCGTAACATACTTACAATTTAACAGATTGAGTTTTGGTAAATTATAATCTGTCGGCACGACATCGTCAAATTGTGAGTTATATCATGCATCGATGAGAGCTTCAAATTGCACTTTTTATTTTATTTTTATATTTAATTGATTTGATTTGATTATAATTTATCAAAACTCAATCCGTTAAATTGTATACAATGTTTCAGTTGAAAGTAAAAACAGGTAATCAAATATGGCTGACTTTCCATAGTATATGACGTCTTTGACACATATCGTGAAACTAGTACGTTCGCGGGTATATTTTTACATTAATATTAATAAATATCAACAAAACATTTAACAAAAAGTGTATGTGAACTTCATGTTTAAGGATGGTGATAAAACCAAGATTGTATTCTGAAAGGGCGTGATTATTAAATAATTCAAGTTAGCAGGTTCGATTCCCTACCTTTTTTCTAATCGGATAACAATCTTTCAATAATTTATAATCTTGATGACCACTGTTTGTTTACGTTCAACAAACCTACGTTACGGATTACACTCTTTCGATAGTTAATAATCTCGCGAGTTTGAATCTAATGACATTTATAATATTATGGTGACATATAGGTAAATATATTATAATCTCACAACACTAGAAAATCATGTACAATATTTCACTGCCACCAGAGATTTGTTAGCCGTTCGTCTGGCTCGCATTTGGTCCAGGTCGCTGTTTGTCCAATTAGCGTTTGGTCCTATACGCAATTCGCCCTAAAATCCGGACCAACAGCGAATTGACTTACGCAGCTTGAGTAGCAGTTGGTCCCAATCGTAGTTCGCCATTTTTTCCTCACCTGCTACCACTAGAGTAGTACGAGTAGTCAGGGGTAAAGTAAAAGTAGGAATATTTTTCCCACTCGTTACCAGTAAACTATTTGGTGGTAACTACTAGGAAAAATAAATCCCATATTTTAAAGACAAACGGCTCTTAGTCGCGTAAACTTACGTTGAATTGTATCCTGACGTTTCGAGCATGACGTTACACCCGTGGTCGCAGGCAGACTGCTGAGAAAATGTATCAACACCTTCGAGCTGCGCGGGTTTCTCGAACTACTTCTAGGCTAGGGTTGTCTATTAGGCCTACACGCAACACTCGCAACATCCAATGGCTATAAAATGGATGTTTCACCACGCTTGCATTTGTAAATCAGGGGATTCCACGTGGACGAGATTTCTTGCCCCTCATTTTGATTAAAATACCGATATTTTTTAATTTCAATAGCTTCAGGTACTTCTCGGCTATGATGTATACGTTCGGTTGAGAGGGCTTTCGGGTTATGGAGCTCAATCCAGTGGTTTGGTCCGGACTCCAACAAATGCTCAGCCACAGCAAATGTATTCCTTTTGGGCTTTTTAACAGCCTCCATATGTTCCTTGACCCTTTCCGCTATGGTGCGTTTGGTTTCCCTAATATAGAAACTACCAGAGCTACAATTAATCTTATAAACGCCTGATGGGTGATAAGGTAAAATCTTTAGGCGACCTTAGATGCCCTGCCACCTTTGATAACGGCATATAAATGGTTGGTTTGGAATACTTATTGAAAATCGTCTTTATTTTGTCCTTTACATGCCTGACATAAGGCACAAATGCAGGGGCCTATACCACAAAACTTTACAAGCATACAATTCTACAAAATTGTATAAATTCCCATACAAAAAGTTGACAAATTTGTAGAATTGTACGCTTGTAAAGTTTTGTGGTATAGGGGCCTGGTCGCATAGCACAACATCTGGCCGTTTCTTCCTCGGTGTTCGTCTGTCGTGTGTTCATTTTGTAGCCATTTCCTTTCAGAACCTCCTGAACGTGCGATAACTCAATTTCCAGAAATTCAGGGTCACAAAGGTCATGTGCTCTGTTCTTTAGAGAATTAACCACAGACTGAAGCTGCCGGGGGTGGTGGTGAGGCAGGGCGTTTAAATACCTGTCAGTGTGTGGGCTTCCTATAGACAGTGTGCGCCAAATAACCATCACTTCGACCTATCATCTTTACGTTCAGAAAAGGCAAATTACGCTCTGATTCCAATTCATATGTGAACTTGACTTTAGGATTCATGGAATTAAGATACTGGAGTAATTGCTCAACTTCATGCTTGCCACCTCTCATAACGCAGAAGACATCATCGACATACCGCTTCCATAATTTCACTGCCCACGGTTGCAGATCTATACTGGCCTCGAAATGCTCCATCCAGACATTTGCTATGCTAAAACCGGTGCCACAGGGCACCCATAACAACTCGGTTGATCTGGAGATAATGGCCCCCCTCGATTAAGACCCGTTTGTCTTTAAAATAGGAGTGATAATCGTGAAAATTTAAATCAATATAAAATAACTCCTAGTTGATAGTTGTTACCATCGCGTAATACTTAGTGCTTTAACAAGGCAATCTTTTTTAATTGAGTAATATTTTATAAAATTAGTTCCTTATCAATGACTGACAAAGTGTCTCGTACCTTTTATTAAAAACAAGCACATTACACAGTAAAGTACGCGATGGTAATAAATAACTAACAACTGAGATTTATTTTTACAAGTAGTTACCACCATATAATTTACTGGTAACAAATGGGAAAAATATTCCTACTAGTTACCCCTGACTACTACTCTAGTGGTAGCAGGTGAGGAAAAAAAGGCGAACTACGATTGGGACCAACTGCTACTCAAGCTGCGTAAGTCAATTCGCTGTTGGTCCGGATTTTAGGGCGAATTGCGTATAGGACCAAACGCTAATTGGACAAACAGCGACCTGGACCAAATGCGAGCCAGACGAACGGCTAACAAATCCCAGTTTAATTTCTAACTCTATGGCAAGTAAACAGCGGCCATATTTGAGATCGACCAATCAGATAGCTGTTTGACAATGTGACGGTTTCTGCTCGACACATTATAATCTAACGTAAAATAATACGTTAAATTGTAAACAGTATGGCGCAGTTGACAATATTTCGATAGTTTACAATTTCGCTAGGTAAATTATAATCTAACGGAATTTACAATATTACGGTGACATATATATTTTATCCAGGGATTTTAAAACATGCCATAAATAAAATGTATGTATGGCCATGGCCCGATGCCACATAAAACTTTGCAGGGGCATCGTGCCATGGTATTTGAAATGGAGTATACTAACATAGGATTGGAAGGCGAGGTTAAAATACGCGTTGATGTCTTTCCATTTTTCATGTTTGTTACAAATAGATATCAAAGTGAGCAAAAATAATACCAAATTGAATCAGTTTTAAGGCTTTTCTCTATTTAAACAAAAGTAGTTAGGAGATTAGAATTTACAGCAGTTTGACTAATAACATTATTATAATACTGGAAAACATTACAATCTTGTATTTTTGAAAAATAGTTCTCAAGTTACACGGCTGCTAATTGACTTCCTACACCATTTATAATTCATACCTACGTTAGTTAATTATTACTACCACTTTCTTACTCTAATATGCAAATGAATTTAGGAAAAGTGAGCTTTAGAGGATTTATACGTACATAATTTTAATCAGCTCTCTGTTTCGTACGATATGGCTGCTCATAAAATTTTAGATGTCGTAAAAAATTAAAACATACAGGCTAAACAAGTAAAACAATTACGAACAGTGATGCAATTGAAACGCGATTGCTTACATGCAGAAAGCGAATAATTAAACTTAATTGTGTATAATTATATTTTCATAATTTCCTAGTAGTAGTAGTAGGTAAGTTTCTAAAGAGACTTTAAAATAACTAGCGTCTCGAGAGAAAGTACGCTAAAAGATGGCATTTTGACTTCAGAAAATAAAACTAAAAGATCTTAAATAAAGTCCTCTTTGTATTAAGGAACTAATGTTAGTACGATCTAAGAGTCAGCGTGGCAAATACCATTCAATATTATTGTAAAACAAATAAACAGTGCAACTAAACGCGAGATAATCATGAATACACGTACAGTCAAGTGCAAAAGTAAGTATCAAAAGAATCCTCTCATAAATATGTTACGGCGTTCTTATTACACAGAATTTGAGTGCACTGTGACATATTTTTGAGCATTTTTGTGTAAACCTTATTTTGAGTTTGACTGTACAATATGCGGCAAAATGAAAGCCTTGTTTCTTCTTAAGCCTTAAGTTATACTCGTACAGATATTGCAGGAAAGACAATTAAATGAATATTATTATTATAGCAGTAAAGGAATGCAAATTATAGTGCTTTATGACATGGTTTATTCATTTTGCGTTCAAATGTCACAATAAAATTTAAATTATGACCATACTAACAAACGCATCTAAAAAACCGGGTGTAACTCACTCAATTATTATTATTATTATAAGCCCATTCTGTCCCACTGCTGGGCAAAGGCCACCCCCCTCTTCTTCCAGATATAGCACAGAACCGGGATGAATGGAACTCACTCAAATAAAATAATAATCTAATTGAGAGAAATGTTAACTAACAGAAAAAAATATGAATACAAATATACTTATGCATATTTTTTTGTAGTTGAACATCAAATTATAATTTTACATGTAGGTAAACGCATATTTTTTAATTATTGATCTTACAAATACATATGTATATGCCAATGTCGAGTTATTATAAAGTAGTAAAAAAACCCAGCAGTTAAGTAGAAACTCCATCAAAAAAGACAATTGACTCATTATAATATTTTTAGTTCCAGTTAGTTTTTTTTTATTTTTCATTATATGATTTTATTTTATGTGATTTTATTTTTCGTGGGAAAAATAAAGTCACTTAAAATTTCACCACATCCGCCCGCGTCTATCCGGCCTATCTCAGAGTTCCACGGTCTTCTGTATATTTAGAGGGCATTCCTATTAGTACTCGTATGTGCCATGTTGTTTTATCCGGATATGAACTAAAAAATAGGTAATTAAATTTAATCCAGCAATTTCGAGAAACTTTGAAGTTCAGTTACGACTTACGAGTTACGAGGTGTCTGCAATCAAGTGTCCTATTTATGTAATGACATACACGGTGCCTCGCGAGGAAACCACATAATTTTGACTATGCATTCTAGACATCAAAATAAACAAAAAATATTATGAGACCAAATGTCAAATTCCACAAAAAAAATATATTTTATTTTCGATTTTTTTTAGACTTTTTGAATGCTTTTTAACTTTTCCAATACTTTTTATCATAACAACAATTTGTTAAAACTAATTTTTTTATTGTTTTTTTTAGGGACAGGTTTTTTCGTCAAGTCTATTCTTATTTTTTGATTGTCAGGCATAAGGTGTGGTAATATTAGAACACATTGTGGCAGCATTGTAATCAAAAAGAAGTTTTATGACGTGTTGCGTCGAACAATTTTTTCCGAAAAAAGGTTAATTAACCTTTGGAACCAAGCCGAATCCAGGAAATTTTATATAACATTAAATACTCAAAATATGCTCAGGAATTCAGCATTAAAATTATGTTGGTTCCTCGCGAGGCACGTATACGTGTTCAGCCATACACGCCGATGAAGGTATCTATCTAAGTAACGAGTAAAATACTTAATTCGAACTAGCCCTATGGAATATTGAAGAACGTGAAAAAAACGTTAGGTACCTAACTAGCACAATCCCTAAGATATCATATTTTGTTTCACAGCTCTCATACTGCTGCTGTATCCCGTTGCTTTTGAATAATAACCAGTACCTAGAATAATTAAAGCACTTTAGACCGGACCCTGAGGCAGCGTTACGTTTAGTTTTGTTCACGTTTGCTTTTATTTGAGGCACTACTGGATAATGTGAGGTACTCTTGAGAGTAAACTTGCGCTTCTTGAAACCTCTTTCCTTTTAAAACATGTAACTATGCATTCTTAATGAGCACCGCGTATTTAATGAGACACGGTGTGGTAAGGAAATTTTACTTTTATGGCGGGCAGAACGGTAGTTACAAGATATATTAAAATAATGCAGCATATTAAAACCGAAATTGTATTCTGGCCATATGCAAAATAATCCAAAATGGGTTATAGACAGTGTCCTCTTTTAAATTCTAGTAGATTTTCTTAGTCAGATTTCATTTCAACTGTCGCAGAAAATTAAAAGTGGAACCAATATTAACACCCTTTTTTTTTAGATATTGCAACGTTGGCGGCCAACGTGGGGCCAATTTTTTGTTTGATTTATTTGTCATTCCATTTACACAAGCAAAATTCGACGTAATATCTGCTCAATTCAAGAAAATACCGTAAATGATATCGTTCCGGGTCCATTAGATTTCATAACAAACCCACTAAATTGGAGTTATGACTCATGTAATGCAGCAATACAGCAAAATTTACAGTATTTTTTTTTGTTTAGATGACCATGATGCGTGTTGCCGGTGGAGCGCTGGCCGTGACCCTCGCGGCTCTTCTGGTCTGCTGCAATGCCGACCCTCATCAGGTAACCACCCCATTTATTTTAAATCTAATTGTCTTGTAAAAAAATTTCGTGGCCAGACGTGATATTAGTCCCTGTTGTCCCTGTTTCTTACTATAATATCAACCAAAAATAGACTAGTGTAATCGATAGCAAGTTATAAGTTGTTTAACACAGCTACAGACACGAACACCTGAAACACTTTGGAGAGGCTTTTACTCAGAAGGACAATATTACACTGTGCATAGTGCAGTTTGTTGTGGTAATAATAATATGAGATTCCTGAAGAATATCATATTGATTGTCATAGTCATTGAAATTGACTTCCTCATTGTAAATTTACTCCTACTTTAACGTATTTTGTACAAGTTTCAAGATTTAATTAACATAATGTTGTTTAGTGTAGAAATATAATTATCACGACTAGAAATGTAATTATATTCATTTGCATACGTAAAAATCTTATTACATCACATTAATTGCAAATGGTTTATTAACATAAAAATTTAAATAATCCCTATCTTTTTATCGCAAAAATCTTCAAGGAAATGAAGCGTAAATCAAATCAGGCAGACTATACAGCTTAGATAGCTTGCGTAGGTATGTAAAATGATACGGGAGTTATGTACTTGAGGTCCCAAGACAAAGTTACGGGTCAACTAATGCACTTGGGTCTCGTGATGGTAAAGTCATGCTCTTGGAAAGTGTTAATTCGTGTTATGTTTCGTTAAAATCTTAATTATAAGACTATTTGTGTTAAATTCACATATTTCCAACACACTGTATGTAGGTAACGATTGTTTCTTCTTTTTGTAAAATTATATTAATATCTCGGACCAACCAACGCCTAAACGAATGGGTGATACTAACATAATAATGGGTACCTACGTTTGTAATTCCTATGTAATCTTGTTTGTTGTTTCTTCAATTCCTTATTTCACTTATGAAATATATCAGAAATACTAACATCAATACATCTTACAAAATTAATCATGTTTATCTTCAGCGACGAAAAGTATTTCCGATGCTAATTCATCAAAGCATCTCTAAATATTAGCTTCAACGCCTTAAGTAAACAAAACTTAGTCCATAATGTTAATAATACAAATTTTATGTTGCGAGAAAATATAAATACATATTTGAGATGTATTTCGACTCTAATTTCATAGATACTTAATACTTATTACTTGTGACGTTTATTATAAGTAGCAGATCGTCGAGACCCGAAGTATCCTCGTCTATTTCAGTCGGTGTTAAGAAGGTCGTAACATAATATTCATAACTTGTGGACTCTTCGAGTCATCAAGAGCTTAGCGGGCGCGCTGTCCCGACGAATATAATAACTAGTTAAGCCCCAATCAGATATTTAATCTTCGGGCTTCATACTCAAATAACAACTCGGACTGACGAGCTTATAACGGCTTTTCCACAATTTCCTCGCAAACAAACCAAGCTTTTATATACAAGAGCTTTTTTATCAACCACATACTCAAAAATTTATAGGTTTTAATATATAAATAACCACTCCCCAGTATCATCTGTTAGTTGTCAATACTACATTGTTTCTATTTATTTAGATAAAATAATATTAAAAGCTTTTAACGCAAATTCAGTATTCAACAAGCTTTCTATTTAATGTTCACCAGGAACAGGACGTCAGTGCCGCCGAGCACAACTCCGATCGCTTCGACTCCGGTAAGATCCGACACAAATTCCAATAAGCACAGAATATCTTCACAAGAAATGTGACTTTAATATCTTTTCGCACACTGGATATGCCACTGAGATTTTCCTAACACACCTCCACAACTTTTGACACTAACCCCACACTTTAACCCACTTACCAACACGAACTATGAATACCTAATCACGATTTTTATTTATTTTCTGCCAATACCGAATGGTGAGTTTGTATACCCTTCTAACCCCAGTCGCACTAATAAATCAAAACACTTTTCATTTAGTTCCGCACAATATCTGCTACTTTTTGAATGTCGTATCTGGATATGATAAAATGACGACTCATTAGTTACTTAAGCTCCTAACTGTCGGCTGGATAATTCAGTATCAATTAGTTTTAAATTTTCGATGACTTGTCACCATTAAATTGTATGAGATACGAGGTTCAAAAGTGTGTATTTGACACGTTTTGTAAATATACCCACCCTGTCCGCCCCGACACCCGTGTTTCTTCCGGTGATGGATCTGCGCACTAATCATTCACTGATCCTTCGCACGGCGATTAATCACAGTCTCACATCGCTTTTGTGCACTGTGCATCCGTTTTCCATTTAGAATGGTAAGTACTATTTTCTTGTTATGCACTTTCTAGTACCTCTATGATTCATGTACTAACTAATCTGTACACATTTAGATTTGCGGGTTTGTTACAGGGTATAAACAAAGGGAGGAGCTAGAAGATTTCATGCGGTTCCTTATGCAATACGACAACTCGTTTGGGGACCGTAATCTGAATGGTATAGGGGGAACTGGATTAGTCGGTAGGAACTTGAACGGCGTAGGAGGGTCGACTATGCTGGGTAGAAATATCAACGGGATTGGAGGATCCACTCTGATTGGCAGAAACGTGAACGGTGTCGGAGGTTCGACTTTGCTTGGGAGGAATGTCAACGGCGTTGGAGGATCGACTATGCTTGGGAGGAATGTTAACGGCGTTGGAGGTTCTACCCTTTTAGGAAGAGACATTTACCCCCAGAGGCAGACAAGGTTCATAGATTCACTCGGTGGTGGCAACTTTGTCCGTAACTTGGATTCTCTCGGTGGGAGCAACTTTGTGAGGAACCTCGATTCCTTGGGTGGTAGCAACTTTGTGAAAAAGAATCTAGATCAGCTCGGAGGACCCAACTTCGTCAAGAGGCACATCGATACCCTGGGAGGCAGCAACATGCTTCGAAACCTAGACTCACTTGGAGGCAGCAATTTTGTCCGCCAGCTAGACACGCTCGGTGGCTCTAACTTTGTGTAATCGGCCAAATTAATACTAAATACAGTTTAACGTTATCTTCTGTAACATCCGTATACCTATAATTCCTCAACGCAACATGTGATACCTATAAAGTATTTTTGTTTAAATCTCATCATTAGATTTGATCTACATATCTTAGAAATAAAGCAATGCAGCCACATTCGCCTTTCATTCCCTTTTGCCTTGTAACTTTGGAGGTAAGATGAATAATTATTCTTATTTTGATATCAATTTACACGTTTGCTGAAGGTAGTCTTTTGATAGTTACCTTCAGCTGACATGTCAAAGTGTGACTAATCTTGATGACATGGTGCAACTAGGTCACAAGGCCCACAACGCGGACGGTAGCCTCGTGAGGCAAGCGCGCGAAGCTCATCAATCTGGCCTTCTGCCGTACCTGGCCCGGAGATACGACAGCAAGTAAGTCCGATTTATGTATTTTAATTCATAATTTATTTACCTAATGACCTGTTATTTGGAAAACGGTAAAAAACGGCAACTGCTATGCATTATAGCAAAGCCTGATTTTCGTCACTCAGCTTGTGCAAAGTCTTAATTCGATAACTCCAACAATATGATCCGATCTAACAGAAATCTTTGAGTTGATTCCTAAGTATGTCATGCTACATACCCATTTGTCATACATACATCATCAGCCTATGATAGTCCACTGCTGGACGTAGGCGTCTCCTATTAACCTATGCGTATAGACGCATTAGGAGGTAAATGCCCATAGTCGTCACGCTGGGCAAGCGGATGGGCGATCGCAGTAATGTGTCCACTATGACGACGCTGCTGCCGATCATCAATATTTTGTCAAATAATGGTCAGTGACACTTTATAACCATTTGTGAATTTATTTTATAAGGAATTTTGCTAAATGCCAGTGGGTCAAAGTAATTTTCTTGTCATTGAGCTCGATTGCACCTCTATTTGTCTGGAATGTATCGGATTTTGCTTTCAAGGGTATTTTCTCCGCGCGGGGGGTAGATTATTCAGAGAAAGTGATTGAGGCCCCGCGGCGATGCATACAATAGGCCAATAAAGTGCACATTAACTGGCTTAGTAGCCTTATTGCCTTCTGCAAAAACAATTATCCGAAAATTGTTTCTCCAAGAAATAACATTATATTGCGCTTTACTTTTCACTGCGTAGGTAAGTATGCGGGTACACTAGTAGGGCAATTTCATAGGATAACATTGATACTGAAATTATATTTCACACGGGTTACTCTCGTTTATTAAATTGAACACTCCTCAACATATATTTCTCATCCAAGTCTTCATCACGCAGCCATGGCAATTGGGTATTGAATTGTTGATCAAGCTCCTCATTTATGAAGCGAAACACGTCGATCATTATTCGATCTTATTAATTTAGTACGAACGAGTCTCGCCAGAGTAATGTTTAGAATTGAAATGTTGATGCAAACATCGTAGTTTTCACAATTTTTGAACAACTGCCGGGACATAATTATACTTATTTATTATTTATATTATGTGTAGGTATGTCAATTTCTGAATTCTAGTGTAGTTTTACCAGCTAAACCACATATGCACATGAATACTAATGAAAAGCGATTTTCAAGGTATGTTTACGGCAAAGGACACAAATAAAACGATTATGTGAGGTTTCTTTTAATGTGTAGTATAAAAATGGAGTGAAAAAACTCTCCGTCTTATTATATAACATTTCCGCCTTTTTTGTGACCTAATTCTGTATATTTGGAAAGTATTTAGCTACGAATGACGGCTATGTTTATTTAACATTGAGTGTCCTAGAGTCAGATATTTTTTATATTAAGATTTCACTAATACGATAGTTAAAACATCTCTATGTACCTGTCATGTGACCTCAAAGTGATAATATACCTACATAGTAAGCAGGTGTGGATTAAAAAATTAAAATCTATAAATTGATCATGATCAAGACATTACCATACTTTACATGGACATTGAAACAACTACAAGCATACATTTAATGTGAACCCATGACAAATTTTACATTATCACATTTCAAAAAACCACGTGACTGTTATGTTGTCATTGGCCGGTGGATGTTATCTTTATCAGTCATTTGGAAGCCAACTGCTTATTTAATCGCCTCACCTTACAATTCACCCCGAAGTCCTTTGTTTCGTTTTGAGATAACAAAGTTCCATGTGTTTGAAGGGCGGGAGTCAACTGGATATACGTATAAATTATTCGGTGACGTCTACGTGGAAAGTTTCAACGATATCCTTATAAACTTTTCTTTTGTTGTTTTGTGCAATTTTTTACTTTTATTTTGAAGTAACAGCATCTGACATGCAAGTTGCCGTACGCGTCTAGCATCCAATCCAATCCAACAAAAGTTGTAACTTTATTGAAATGCCTTAATGCCTGTTTGCATGAATGAAAAACTGTTATTCAAAGTTAGGCATTTTAATTAAATCTCACACGGTATTACTGCATTGCATGTAAGGCTATTAGTCTACTTTTGTATTTAAAATGGTGCCTAACTACATAATTTAAGGTTCTTTAAAGTAATAAGTGGTGTTATATTTAACACCAATGTGGGACTATAAACGACCGACTATAGACCGACAGATATAAATAATATATCTTGTCACAAAAGAGGAACCTAATTTGTATTTTCTATAGATTACACTTCAAGTGCGTAGATTTTAAAAAGTCGTCACCTTTTTATCGACTGGAAGTATTAAATAAATTTCTGTGAATACACGTTTCCTGCCGAGTGGATGGAGTCAGCGCGCATTTTATATTTGTATTGCAGCACTCTGACAGGCTCCTAACAGACACGGATGGCTCCAATTGGGCTCCATTATTTTGCCATACGTAATATTTCACATCAGGATGCTTAGCCAAGTTGCCAATCGCTAACGCTTAGTAGAGTATCGTAGTTTTCCCTCTCTGTCACTCTTTCATATTAGTGCGACAAAGACAGTGAGCTGCCTTTCGTTTACGATTGACGATTAAGCGTTAGCGATTGGCAACTTGTCTAAGCACCCAGCCCATCTCAGTACACTGCTGTGACACATGACCTCTCGTATTATCTACGCGTATACGCATTAGGAGGTAAATCCCCATAATCGCCACGCTGGATAAGCACTATGATGAATAATATGATGATGCTGCTGCCCATGAGCAAGAAATAAATAGTCAGCGACACTTCAATCCCTTAGTCGACTCTTACTTTACGGGAAGAGTTGGGGTGGTGACTAATGTATTCTTACTGCCTTCACCACGGAGCGGATGTATAATGAAACTATGTATTTGTATACTTAGGCACATTGAAAATGACGATCTACTAATGCGATTCAGCTTAATCGCATCTAACCTAAACTGAATCGCATTTAAGAGTTCATGGTAACTCCCCAGTTCGGTGGGAATCGTACAGTATGGATCATATTTGTGTATACAAATTTTTACTTATCGCATTGGAATAAGGTTCACAATTGTATACATATAGTATATATGAACTAGATTGTACCTAAACCTCCCAAGTCATGTTCTTTTTTTTGTAGTCCGTACAGCGACAAGCAGATGTGGGCGCTGGCAGGCGGCTACGGATATTACGGAGAGCCCCCGAAGCGCAATTTCGACGAGATCGACCGGTAAGAGTCGATAATCGAACCGGGTATAGCCGAGATGACAATCGTATGTCGAAACGAAAGTAAACAACGTATAGGATATAATATAATGTGATGAGATAATTTACTTAAATTACATTACTTTCGTGTCGATTAGCGATATAAAAGTTGTAATAGAGACGGCACTAAAAGTTTCATCTATTTTTTTACTGTATTTTATTTAGCTTCAAGCGTTCAATATAAATATGGGAATCGAATTCTATGTATACAGGCATGTGTTTGTAAAAAAAAAACAGGAAAAATTAAATATGCATATTAGTTGTTATGCCTTTGCCGAATAACATAATGCTAATTAATTTAACATACATAATTCAAAACATCAAAAAAAACTAAAAAAAAAAATTTTTTTGCAGATTACACCAAAAAATAATTTAACATTTTTTTGCTTCTTTTAGTCTCAGGAATATGCTGTTAGAATTTTTCCCTTTCCTCGTGGGCACCTTGTATAGTAGAAACCCTATTCCTTCTAATTAGGTATTGTTAGCAAAATTTTATTACCCCATAAATATAATTAAAATAATTTGTATGTAGTGAAGGCTAATTGAGTTTAAATCGGGCGAAAGTTTGTCAAACAATCTATTCCAAACAAATTAATTTAAGTAATACGTGAGGCGAAATTTTAATTACGGAACGAGGTAAATTTAACGACGTAATAGTAGGGTAATTACGAGTATGGTGACTACCTATCTGTCCTCACGAACAGTTAATATTCATTATATTAACAGCGACAGTTTTAACTAATCTCAAGTAGACCTTATGCGATTACAATAAGGTTGACCTATACATTTTAGTTTCGATTTTATATATATATATGTTTTTATTTGATGCAAGTATTCAATTTAAATGTGAGTATTTAAATATCAATCTGCATAGTAATATTTACGACCTGTAGGCTTATGATGATCCTGTATTTAACCATTTGCCGTTGTTGCCGTCACGTTCTAACAAGTATGCTAGTGCGAAAGTGACGCATAGCACGATAAACGGAAAACGCGTGACTATCAAAAACATTAGTCTACTAGTCTAACTACTTAACATTACATACAGGGTAACGCGGCCTGTAACCCTGTTTCTCACCGAGATTTGTATAGTACTTTTCTCAAACTTGCCATGAAATAAAACGAACTGATTTTGCCGAACCATACTATTTAGTTTGTAAATAAACCAGTATTAAAATATTAAAAAAAAACATACGCGCCCAACTCTGTTTTATCTGTTTGAGGTATCTTTTTACCTGGTGCTATACCACCAGGTAAAAGGATACATTAGTTCTATAGTACATTACTATAGAGGACAGGAAACGAGGGGTTACAGGCCAAGTAAATATATCTGGCCGAAGGAACTGAGGCCAGATAGGGATACGCGGCCTGTAACCCTTTTTCTCACCGAGATTTGTATAGTGCTTTTCTCAAACTTGCCATGAAATAAAACGAACTGATTTTGCCGAACCATACTATTTAATTTGTAACTAAACCAATAGTACATAATCGTAAAATATAAAAAAAAAAACATTCGCGTCGCGCCTAACTTTTTTTTATCTATTTGAGGATTTGAGGTATCCTTTTACCTGGTGCTATACCACCAGATAAAAGGATACATCAGTTCTAAGGTTTTTTTTCTGTGGTTGAATGTCAAGACCTAGTGTCACAATTTGATTTGACGTTTCAAAACAAAAGACAGTTTCTTTGCAGTCCTAGGTTTGAAATAAATACCTACATGAAATCTCTTTACATACATACATACATAGTATTTCCGGGTTTAATTTAAAGTAAGTAACATCAACATTCCGTAGCAAGTTTGAGAAAAATAATGGGACAGCTAACATTAATCTGACACCTGTATTTAACAACACTTTTGTATCCATAAGTATTATACGTAAAGATACTCATATAATCACTTATTGTTTTAACAATATCTACTGTTTCTTATGTTTTATGAGTAAATAATGAGTTTCATCCATCACATTACGATGGTACCTACGTATATAGTAAGTACAATACTACATAGTACCTATCCTCCTGCCGCCCAGAATTTTCTGACCAAAGATGGGATAGCAGCCCAGAGGCCTTTTTATAGGTTCGCATGGTTCGGGCCCAAGATATTCCATGTACGATATTATTGATTTAGCATTGTTGTATGAGTGTAGGGTTTTTTGTGGGTTATATGGCATATGAGTAGAGGGCTAAGATACCAAAAAAACATTGAAATTCAATGTCTTTTTAAAAGGTCTCCGGGCTGCTACCTCAAGAATTGTTTTATTTTCTATTTCTTTTATTTTTGAGTTTATTGAAATAAACATTTAATCATTACATAGATTATTTATATATTAATTTATATATTAAAAATAAATCATAATAAAAGTTAAAAAATACCAGTAATAAAAAATAATCTAGTAGGTTTCCTAACATTGCTACGTATTAACATTTATATTGGCAACAACCGGCATTTTCTTCAGCCATGACTATTTGATTATTAAAATATATCATATATTGTATACCAAATAAACAATAAAACTTATATGAAATGGACGACGACCCGATAATTAGGCACTAAACTTCACCACGTCGGTATTTTATGTAAAAATAGGGTAACCGCCCATATGCCTTTTAAAATCACATCCTGAACGTTATTTGGCTATATAACATTATCTTATTTTTGCATACAAATAATAAAAAGATTTACCTGAGTAGGATAGGAAATAAGGGATTATAAATAAAAATCGCTTTAAAAATGTATTTTTTGTATTGCGCTTACTTTTCTCTCAGATTTTTAGAACACCTACATTCTAATTTACTCACTCAGTCAATGGCAAACTTAACTTGAGATCAATATCTTAATTACCTACTAAATAAATCAGCATTGAACGCTCTGTCCAAATATGATCTTAAAGTTTTTTTGTAATTTACAAATTACAAAAGATTACAAAAAAACTTCAAGATGCCATAGCTGAATTAACATTGCTGAATTTCCTAATTTTTCATTCAATCAACATACATATTTGCCAATCCTAACGATTAAAGCCCGTAGGCCTTTTAAAATGCCAATACAAGTTAACGCCCGCATGCCTTCTCGTAGGTCTCCTGATTAGAAGTTGTTGTATTTACACAAATTTATAGATTCATGATAAAATATATATTGAAAAACCAAGATGAATATTTTATGCACCTTTTACAACAAAAACATTAAAGAAATCTACCAAGATATCAAAGAAAATCATGGATTTACTCTCCACGTCCTCGATGCCTCTCCATTGTTGCGGAGGTTAACTCACAACTGTCTGATAATGGTTGACAGCTTAACGTTTATCCAAAACTTCAAACCTGACACTATCGTTCTGGAACCATCCAACTTTAATACGCGATTAATTTGAAGTTCTGTGAGAGGTTGAAGTTGGAGACCTTTTAAAAGGACTATTGGGCGTCTATAAGTTGAATGTGGTAATATGTGTGGGCCGGAACCACTAGTCAATCGGAGACCTTTAGGAAGGTCTTTGGGCGGCAGGAGGCTATAACAAATGATCTAATCTGTATTTTCCACATTTACCTTATTATGGAGCATTAACGCCCGCATGTCCGGGGAATACGTGGGATAGATTGACGGATAGTTATAATCAAGGGCTTGGCGTGTTTTATGCCCATTTGTACTTACTTGTACAGTCAACTAATTAAATCCCTAGGCTACTTGGAAACTATATCACGGTGACATTTTAAATCAGTAGGCTTAGCACAGGATTAGTGCGATAATATGTCGCAGCGAGATAAACTATCCATCCTTCTTTTATCCATATACGAGTAGTTAGTAAAAGATGGAAAATCTATCTCGCAGCGACATTATTATGTGCTAAGCATACTGATTACAAAATGTCTCTCAGTACTTATTATTTTGACATCGTTTTATTTGCCTAGGTTTCGATTGCTTGAGTGTACGTATTAATAATACATATTAAGTAAATTAATATGACTTTAGCGATGCGTTCCGTTTAAGTTTCGATAGTTTAATGTATAATATTTTGTATGTTCGTTGGTTTTCCCTGCATGAATACTTCCATTATGTATCAAGTAATTCTTGTACGATTTTGGACGTTGGTGATGTACGTCTGTAGGACAATTCCTTTCCCATATCGATATTTTTGCTAGTTCTGTAATAGGTCACCTAGTTAAGTAATAGTATAGATATTAAGAAGTACCTTTTTTTTTGCTGTTTCCGTATTAATACTTTTCAGACAGAATTATCAACTTTTGTCTTTTCTTGGATGTTTAAACAAATTTGTCGACAGATCGGAGCTGGGTTTCATGAGGAAACGGAATTTCGACGAGATTGACCAGACGTCGATGCCCTTCCCCTACGCCAAGCGGTTCTACCACATGTTCGGGCCTAACTACCTCGATACCCCTGTGTAAGTCGAAAACTAATCTTTGGTAACAACACAAACTTATTTTATTATATTTTAGCATTTTATTTCGGAAAACACATTGAAATTTTCACATTATTTGATAGAATACGTAGTCACTTTCCTGTACAAAGTGGGAAATAGGTTGATCAGCTTCGGGCGTACCGCGTGCTTGCTTGAATGATAATTTATCATACGTATTTTCATTTCCGTTAAATTTACATTTTCATTCAAAACAATTTAAACACGAGGATACTAAATTAACCTTAACACTAACTAAAACTGATGATAAGCTACTTTAACTAAACTAGAACTAAATAACCCCATTCCGACCCTCCCTCCGTCTATGCGTGCCAAAAATTCTCACAGCATTGCCGTGTTGCCGCTGGATGGCAAGCGAAATTCTTTGGACAAGTTAAAAACCGGAATTAAATTGTGATTTTAAAGTTCTAATATGTTTCGACTTTTTCGTTGGAAATTTTCTACCTATCACGTTAATTTGTACTTGTGCAAGGGCGCAATACGAAGACGCAGTATTTTTTCAGAATGTTAAGCCTTAAAGGAACGGAAAGTCAAAGTGATTAAATTGCTATCCTACCTAGGGTCCATACGGTTTTATTTTATTTTTGTTCATAGAGGTTTAATATAATACCAATTTCATCCTGGGATTTGATTTTCATGTCCATATACTAACGTTCATATAGCTTCAGAAAGTTACGAAACACATTTTAGTTTTATTTCTTATGCTTAAATATTCTCGCGCATAAATAAGAAGTGGTCACGAGGGTCCAAGTGCATTCTTTAAAATATATTATGACAAATGCATTCGACGCGACGGTATAGGTACTTTGCATTTTTATCACATATTTCACACCGAAGCTCCACTAATAACTTAGCTCGAGAGAAGTTTAATCATATTTGCATTTTATATCAATCTGTGGGGCCACGACTGACGCTAATGATTTATCTTAACACTAGCTCACTGAAAGCTGAAAAACATTCTAAAATGCGCTTCCTTCATGGATAGGGTTTGCCATTATTATTTATTTAATAGCTGTTCTATTGGGTATTTCAGTTTACTAGTTCGAAACGGATTAGTGACAAACTACATAAATATGGAAACAATTGAACAGTGTTATGGAATAAGCGATCAAGCGAAAATTGTTAAAAATGAGAAAATTAGCTCAAAAGATTTGAATTTTTGAATTGAGTGTTGTAAGTGCATTTTTAAAGCAAAAACTACAGTTATCACTACTTTTTTGATTTTGTCGCTTAATTTGTTATTCCATAAAGCAGTCCAGTTCTAAGCTCGTTTTACCACATCATCTAATGCTACACCCGTATTGGTGCTTCAAATTGCGTATGGAAATATTTGTGTAATATGCTCTTTTCTATTCCGTGTTATACAACTTAATACTAACACATCTTTTTTTTTTATCTAGCTTTTTTTTAAAGGAACCTTTGACTAAGACATCATGTTTGTGAGCAACATCCGACCATTTCATTAGCTGAACCCAATGCGCAGTGGAGATCTGCCGTTTGAAACAAAACTAACAAAACTTACTGCCACATTTATCCACGAACAGTTTTGCTGCTTTAACGACCAGTAATGACACTAAATAGGACGCAGGTGCACCCTGTAGTTGGAACTATCGAGTTACATGCATCAGTGATGCCAAAATGGAACCTAATTTCAAATCGTGCAACTCGAAATTTGGCTCGTTAGCCACATTATTCCTTGTGCTAGTTCACTGAGACTACTAAAATACATCAAAGTAATGATTTTAATGTTTTCTCTTTGAATTTTGCTAAAAATTAAGTAATTTCGCTGAAACATGAATCGAGAATTATGTAATATACGATAAGTATACGAGTTTTCCTTATTGCACTGGTTGTAATCAAATTAAACAGAATATTTCATTTTTGATAAAGATTTGTAGACATAAACTAGGCCGCAAAGTGCATTAAAATACATTAGGCCGTACATTAATTAGTAAATCATGAAACAGTGACAGGGTTTAAATACGAATTAAAAAAATCTTAAGCCTTTCGTTCAACTGATGCCACCGGTGACCAGAGTGCTCATGATGTCGAATACTATTACAACTTCAAGTACCGGTAGAAGTCCACTTATGATTTTTATTTAAAAAAAAAAAATTAACTACTCTATGTGATCCAGTACAGCGATTTGAAAATCAAGGTTTTTTCAAAGGATGCAAGTTTTCGATTAGACTGTTGAGACGACTTTTCTAAAAAGAGAGGTACGAAATTATTCGATCGTTTTCTGCTCGTTGTAAGTAGGAATGCAAAAACTAATCAACAAGTTTCTTTGGCAGATCGGACGAACTCAGTTACCGACTTGTGTTGTTATCGATGGCACAAAAGAAATCGCTTATTTTGTTCATTGTGGTGTTTCTTCGTTGATACACCTTTTTGTTATTGGCGTTGACATGTTTTATTCTTTTATCATCTTGGGCCTCTGAGACGAACGTCAAAGATCAAAGTACAAAGGGACCACGTGTTAGAAGGTCTTTACAGGACTATGTGTGGTCCTCTTTGTATGGAAAATGTTTCGAAGGAAAAATAATCTTCGTATAAAACGAAGGTTTTCAATCATTCAACGAATCAAAAATATATCTTCAATCAATACAATAATTAGATATCTAACGTTTACTAAGTATTAGTTCTGTGTTTGTCTTTGAGGTGCAAAAAAGTGTTATTGTTTTGTGTTTTACAATATCATTGTCAGTCAGTTTAAGTATAATGAATATTTTAACACTGAAGATCATGTTGCCAACACTCACTTGATGGACAAAACACCCATATTTAGATTGAAAGAAAGGTGTCATTTCTATTATTGCTGTAGATCGAAGGTTTAATAAGTATAGCGATGATATGGGAAAATGATTTTTTTTTATGTGATGAAGACAACTGAGCTCTCAGCCCATGGACATAGGTAGTGACCAAAAAATCGCCTATGCGTTGCTTACCCTGAGGACTTATGGGAAACTTTTTCAGCTGTAAATATAGTCTATTACCTACTCTTGTGGGAATTCAAGACAAAATTGGCCCCAGTTGTCGTTGATACTTTGTGATAAACTGATAACTGTAAAGTCTATCATAGCGAAACAAAAAAAGTTCGTTTAGTGATTGTGTACATTCCTATGCATCATACGAGTCTTCAGAGTTCCTGGTTGCAGTTCCTTCAGAGTTAATGATTCCTGTAACAAAACTTTCAGCATTTTGATTTGAAACTATCTGCTCGGCGAGCCAAGTAAATGTTTGCTTTTATCTACTCCGTTTCATTTTGTTTAACTTGCTGAATTTCGATTTGTCCTGTCGTTCTGTCGTTTACAAACCACTCAAAGTTACTACGGTGTAGTACGAAACCGTGGACTTTACGCACATTTGTATGCATTATTTTTATGAAAAAAAAAACTGAATTGTTTAAACTGCTGAAACTTTGATCAACTAAGGTACAAACTTATAGTTGAATCTGTTGGCTTATGCCCCCGTGTTTAATCGTTTGTCGTTGATGCTGTCAGGTTCTTACAAGTATGTTTGCAAGTGCGAAAGTTACGAGTAGCACGATAAACGGTAAATGCGTGACCATCATAAGCCACCTGAGTGCTTAGACTAGTTGCCAATTGCTAACGCTTAATCGTCAATCGTAAACGAAAGGCAGCTAACTGTCTTTGTCGCACTAATATGAAAGAGTGACACAGAGGGAAAACTACGATACCCTACTAAGCGTTAGCGATTGGCAACTTGGCTAAACATACTGGTAGCCTATATGATGGTCCCGGATTTACCGGCTACCGAGCTACGCGACACTTTTTCACTTGCATATTTAACTACCCCTCAAAACCTGACGGCGACGCCTAGAAATGAGAAACACCATAAGCCCACTGGCTATTTCGCCATGGTGACAGATGCGACAATTGGAAAACATCACTACCACTGACGTCACAGGCCTCTGTAGACTAATTCTTGACACGAGGTTCAGCTTGTGTCGATGTCGAAATTCCGGTATAATTGTCGTGTTTGTTGAGACAATTATAATTTTTACTACCCAAAACGAGCTATTTACTCCTGAATTATTAAAGTTCTTGCCATACATTTCACGTTGTCCGTAGTCCGTAATAACGGTAATTTGAAGTGCTGTTTCTATTCCAGGTCAATCTACGACAAGAAGAGGAACCGACCCGACTACCCCATGGACGAGATCGACCTCTCTCACTTCCCCATCGGCTCCAAGCGCTCCATGGACTCTTTCCCCCTCTCCCCCCGCGCACGCCGCTAAACCGACGACCGCTCTTTGCCACTTCTGTGATGTTCATTTGTCCTTCCATCGCACGGGACTCATTGACTAGAAAAAAATGGTGTAGGTTATGGTTACTCTGTTGATTTAATACTGTTTTGCTTTTGTTTTTAAAATACTTAAGTAGATGTTCAATCACATTCCTGTAGTCTATGTTTTTGAACTGAGACTTTAAAACTTCCAATGACGTCCACTTCCATCGTACCGGAATCATTGACTAGAAAAAAATATCGTAGGTTATGGTTACACTGTTGGTTTACATTTATTCGTTTTGTTTTTAAACAATTCAAAATAAGTAGACGTTTCACTTGCCCGTAGATGTGCCATGTTTTTAGACTGAGACTTTTTAATTTACAATGATGCCCATCCATGTTTTGTTTTTCGTATTGTAGTGTCCTTTTAGCAACGAGTGTATAGGGTACCATTTTCATTATGAACTCATTGAATAGAACTAAGATATAGTATAAAATCAAATGTTTAAATGGACGTTAGTTACGACAATTATAAATTATCATAAATAACTCTAACTATTGTTAAGGAGAGGGAGGTTTCAATTCTCTAGATGTTATATCGATATTATGCGAAGATTATTATAAATACCTAAAAGATGTACCTGTAAATTATTTTTCTCATATTTGTGTAAAATGCATGGCATTGTAATGATTTTATTAATTTATTTTTATTATAAATATACTGATTGAAAAGTCTCTCGTGCTTTCATTTAACCACTATAAAATGGAAATTCCTTTAAATGTTTAAGAAATAAAAAAGATAATTAGATAACTCACGAAAACAAAAAAATCAAGTTTAATATTCTAAAACTGAGATTTTTAATTTTGACGCTTGGTTGGTGCCACCGCCAGTGAGTAAGTTGTGTATGAGCTATCAGCGATAAAACGAACAAAAAGATAAGCACTCCCGTGTAAATAAAGAGACATAGCAATGTTTACAGTTATTCGTCCCGCGGTAAACTATCAATATCACCGTGTCTCTTTTCTTTTTACAGTGCTTATACATATTTTGTTAATTTATTTGCCGCCCTTACCTCATATCATAGTTTACTCGCTCGCAGTGGTGGTATATTTGACAACGTCAAGTCAGACAGTAGAGTATTGCACGGCTGTATGCTGTAATAGTTATGTACCTAACGTAAATTAAAAACACTTACAGAAAATGAGCATTGAAGCAATTAAATGCAATTTTTTAAATTTTTATGTAGCTCAGTTATATTGCTATCAATTAGATCGCAATAATAAAATTAATATTCAGTTAAACATATTTTTGAAGGTGAAGGTCGCAGGAGTCCGCTGGATGCGGGTGGCACAGGGCCGGTCATTCTGGCAATCTTTGGGGCAGGCCTATGTACAGCAGTGGACGCCTGTCGGCTCATATAATAAAGAAACATATTTTTGTTCTCAATTCACGAAAACATTAGGTAGTACTAAAATATAACACGTTAATGCATGTGTCCATCCATCCATACAACCTTTATAAAATTAAATGTTCATGTGATAAAAAATAATCTTACTGGCGGTTTCATCGTATTAATCAGAGATAGACCATACATTATTGAACACCCTAATATTGAATAATAGGTATTTCGCCAAACAATCAAATTTGACATCAATTTGCTTATTAGGCAAAACTTTAGGATTTCTCTTGCTTGCAAGCAAGAATGGCAAGTAAATATTGTCATCTCTAATAATGTGTGAAATATTTGCAATTTGCACCCATAATTCTGATCACTGGTATATAATAACTATTTAGGAAAGTACTCAATTATTGGGCTTGCCGCGCCCTCGCGGTTGTAAAGTTTCCGCATTCCCAAGATAACGTTATCAACCGAAAACATTATGGAAATACGCCTACTACAATATTGTGGCAAACCCCACCGTACGTCAAATCATTTTGCCATTACGAGTATCATTCATTATCTACCGCGTGTAAATTTAATACGGGCGAACAATTAAACCAGGCATGGAATTCATCAGTGTGATCATGGATTCATCATCATCATCATCATCAGCCTATGATAGTCCACTGCTGGACGTAGGCCTCTCCTATTAATTATGCGTATAGACGCATTAGGAGGTAAATGCCCATAATCGCCACGCTGGGCAAGCGGATTGGCGATCGCAGTAATGTGTCTACTATGATGACGCTGCTGCGCATCATCAATATTTTATCAAATAATGGTCAGTGATACTTCAATCCCTTAGTCGACTCTTACGACACCCGCAGGAGGAGTTGGGGTGGTGACAAATGTATTCTTACTGCCGTCACCACACGGCTAATGGATGGAATCACGGATTACCAGGTTTTTTTTAATAGCACTCATCTAATTACGACCACACAGATTTTTTCAAGATTTTTGGAGCAGCAATAATGAACAGAGAACAGGGTGCTTAGACAAGTTGCCAACCGCTAACGTTTAATCGTCAATCATAAACGAAAGGCAGCTAACTGTATTTGTCCCACTAATATGAAAGAGTAACAGAGAGGAAAAACTACGATACGCTACTAAGCGTTAGCGATTGGCAACTTGGCTAAGCATCCTGATGACATAACAAATAGGATCATTTGCTATGTCATCTGCTTTTGAAATTAGCTGTCAGCGAGCGTTTAACTTGAGTATGTTGCTCTACATTGCGCGCCGAATTATTTTGTATGCATAATATTGTTGCTTTAATTTTAAGTAAAAGTTATCTAAATCTACTTATTATGTTCTAAAGTAATACCCGTTAAGAGCTTCGCCACTATTAGACTTACACCCTGTATATTATACACGTAATATTGTTATAGTAATGCAAACTTTGGAAAACATTTAC
The DNA here is from genome assembly GCA_025490895.1 of Thaumatotibia leucotreta. Taxonomy (NCBI): domain Eukaryota; kingdom Metazoa; phylum Arthropoda; class Insecta; order Lepidoptera; family Tortricidae; genus Thaumatotibia; species Thaumatotibia leucotreta. The sequence continues at coordinate 5,604 of JALPQI010007793.1, read as the reverse complement.
GTATTTTTTAGGCTTCCATGTCTATGACCTATGACTAAGGATAATAATTCATCTTCACATCACATCATTAGCCTATCAGTCTACCTAATCACTTTGATTTTTGTGATATACTAGACATAAAGCAAGACTACATGAAGCAAGTCAGTGGTTACTTCACTCCACTGCTAGACGTAGGCCTTTATTATGTCACGGTACGCATTAGGAGGAAAGGAGGTAAGTTATGTCCATAATCGCCACGCTGGGCAAGCAGGTTGGCGATCGCTGTAGTCCACTTTGTGGCACTGCTGCCCATCATCAATAAATTATTAAAGGTCACTGATACCTATTTCAGTCCTTCAGTAGATTCTTGCGTACCCACGGAAAGAGTTCTGGTGGTGGTGACAAATGTATTCGTACTGCCATCACTAGGCGACAAAGAACAGAATTGAATAGCAAATAATTCAGTAAGAATTAAGCTAATACATTATTTGTACGCTTAATTACTATATTTATTGTCAACCTCTGTAGCTTAGTTGGTAGTGACTCTGCCTACGAAGCTGGAGGTTCCGGGTTCGAATCCCGGCGAGGGCATTATTTGTGTATTTATTTATCACAAATATTTGTTCCTTGGTCATGGTTGTCTATGTATTTAAGTATCTATATGTATCTATCTATTATATATAATATCGTCGCCTGGTACCCACATCACAAGCCTTAATTGAGCTTACCGTGGGACTAGGTCGATTTGTGTAAGATGTCCAAAGATATTTATTATTTATTACTAGATAGGTGGCTTGTGATGATCCTGTTTTATCCATTTGTCGTGCTACGCATCACTTTCGCTCTCATAGGTACCTAGGTACTTGTTAGAACGTGACGGCAACGCCGACAAACGATTACACACGGTACCATCATAAGCCAACAGATATTGAAATAGGTACGCACTGTTCCGTAGGTTTTATTGTAGGAGATACCTACATTCAGCAATGATAAATTCAATTCCCAACTGATTAAAAAATGTACCTATACTGGCGAATGATAACAATAGCTTTCCTTAAAAAGTGGGAAGCACAACAAGCTAATTCATTTACTTGATTCTGTTGACTCCATGTTAAGTTTTCCTATCAGCAATCCCTTTTATTTTGTCCATTTTCATAATTTTGAATTTATGGGTATTTTTTGGGTTATTTCTACTCAGAATCACGAGCTCGTTCATTATTCTAGAAAATTAACAAAATAAAAAAAAATGCTCCTTTTGGCCGTACGTCAGCGTTGTATTATTTTTAAGGCATGATACGACTTGAAATAGATGGCTCATATTAATTACTAAATCATTATTTGAGGGTCCATCACTTTTTTATGTCACTCGTTGCAATGGTTATGTTCTGCTGGGTCACTCTTAAAATCACAGTTCAATAAATAGAATTAAAATTGACAAGACATTGAATTTTTAGACAGTTATCCCTTCCAAGGAGAGTCACACACTAATCATGATAGTAAAGCGTGCAGCATACTTTCTTCTAGCATACTATGTCACTTTTGTCCCCTGGGTGACATGACAAAATAACAACAAAAAAAACGTGATTGACCCTTAAAACATCCAGGGTTATAACTATCTGTTAAGCAGGAATCTCATAGTTCAATGTTCTTAAATCGACGGTAGAAAGGCTAATTGACTTAACCGACATTTTATGAACTTTACAGGAGAGCCGTTTAAAGTTTTATTTTTTAGAAAAAAAATCGCTACTAAAAAAGTAACAGGTATATTGTAACGCAACTGCCATCAAATATTCAAGATATAAAGGCGCATACTTTGGTTCCTACCTTGATAAAATTAGTTTATTATGTCTCGAAATAAAGGTCGCTTAAGACAAATCTGCTAAAAATGAGAGAAAGGCTAATTGGTTCAAATACCAACAGCGTCTGCGGCCGGAGGCAAGTCAAATGACTGTAGTGTTCAAGTGCACTTTTTTAAAAAGAAGGCTAAATGAGCTAAGCGCTATTTTTACTATATAACGGGGTAAGGCTAAACAGTTTAAGCGATTCTTTAATGGAAATAAGTGGCGATTCTAATTGACTTAATGACACACACTCATTGAAAAACGGATTGCTTAAATCTCAGGAATTATATGAATATGATTAAACATGGTGGTTGAAGCTCGGATATTTAGAGACAAAGGTATAATTACTCTGCAGGTCTAAAGAAAACAAAATGAATGAAAATCGTTTTTCTCAATTTTTATAAAGAAAAATATTTGCTGCTAATAACATAATTAGATAGTTATTTGGCAGAATCAGTCTTAGAAAAATTGCGGATATTGATTACAGCGTTTCATCCGCAATAACCTTTCTGTCACTTTTATTGGAAAAAAATGCTCTTTTTGCCTAACATCTTTAACTAATTTATTACTACGCTTGATAGTTACGTTACATGTTTTAATCTTAATTTTTATTATATCTGTAGTCAGTTTTTTTTTTTACAATATAAGCGGCAGAAATACGTTAGTAAGTATTTAGACTTAAACTTTAATTATTATTTAATAATCAAGAAATAACAATAAAATAATTAAATTATTTCATAATGTGAAATACACGATTTCAGTATCACACACAAATCACTACGGCACATGCGCCTACCGGCACAGACTACAAGTGATTGACGCGCCCGCGCGGGGGGCGGCGGTAGTTATAGGCGAGCGGCTCAAAAAGCACCGACGGCGGCAAGAGTGTGATTGTACCGCCGAGTCAAAAGTTTCTCATATACATTTTTGATGATTTAAGCTACACTGATATGATGCATTATGATTTTATTATAAGGATTTAAATGACACAGGTCAAACAAATATTCTATTTCAACCGACATTCTCATCTATAAAAAGAGGTTCAAAATGCTTAAGTAACATACATTTTATGGTTTAGGGTTTTACGTATTTGGTTGAAGCGACCCATGCCCTAAAAAATTGGGAAGAGCTAAATGGTTCAAGCGACATGCTTCTTTTATTTTAAATGGAGGCTAAATGCTTCGAACGCCTATGGTGGCACTTTTTTGTTGAAGTTCAATTGACTTAAACGACTTTGCTCGTGTGTGATGGAGTAAAGCCAAAAGGTTCAAATAAAAACGAATGGCAAAGTTGGGAAAGTAAAAACCGCTTAAGCGGGAACCAACTAAACATGTTTGTGGATCAAGTCACGTTTCATTCAAAAATGCAATTTTTTGTGTTGCTTCATGCCTTGATTTTTTTAACGCTGTACCAAATTTCAGAAGTGTAGTGGTAGAAAGGCTAATTGGCTTAAGCGACACTTTGGGCGATATTGAGTTATTTATATCATCGGAATCGGCAGATTTTTCTCCGTCGATTGAGCTCGGTTTTATAGCGATCAGACGATTTTGATGGCGGTTAACACTTCTGAAATTTGGTACAGCGTTAAAAAAATCAAGGCATGAAGCAACACAAAAAATTGCATTTTTGAATGAAACGTGACTTGATCCACAAACATGTTTAGTTGGTTCCCGCTTAAGCGGTTTTTACTTTCCCAACTTTGCCATTCGTTTTTATTTGAACCTTTTGGCTTTACTCCATCACACACGAGCAAAGTCGTTTAAGTCAATTGAACTTCAACAAAAAAGTGCCACCATAGGCGTTTGAAGCATTTAGCCTCCATTTAAAATAAAAGAAGCATGTCGCTTGAACCATTTAGCTCTTCCCAATTTTTTAGGGCATGGGTCGCTTCAACCAAATACGTAAAACCCTAAACCATAAAATGTATGTTACTTAAGCATTTTGAACCTCTTTTTATAGATGAGAATGTCGGTTGATATAGAATATTTGTTTGACCTGTGTCATTTAAATCCTTATAATAAAATCATAATGCATCATATCAGGGTAGCTTAAATCATCAAAAATTTATATGAGAAACTTTTGACTCGGCGGTACAATCACACTCTTGCCGCCGCCGGTGCTTTTTGAGCCGCTCGCCTATAACTACCGCCGCCCCCCGCGCGGGCGCGTCAATCACTTGTAGTCTGTGCCGGTAGGCGCATGTGCCGTAGTGATTTGTGTGTGATACTGAAATCGTGTATTTCACATTATGAAATAATTTAATTATTTTATTGTTATTTCTTGATTATTAAATAATAATTAAAGTTTAAGTCTAAATACTTACTAACGTATTTCTGCCGCTTATATTGTAAAAAAAAACTGACTACAGATATAATAAAAATTAAGATTAAAACATGTAACGTAACTATCAAGCGTAGTAATAAATTAGTTAAAGATGTTAGGCAAAAAGAGCATTTTTTTCCAATAAAAGTGACAGAAAGGTTATTGCGGATGAAACGCTGTAATCAATATCCGCAATTTTTCTAAGACTGATTCTGCCAAATAACTATCTAATTATGTTATTAGCAGCAAATATTTTTCTTTATAAAAATTGAGAAAAACGATTTTCATTCATTTTGTTTTCTTTAGACCTGCAGAGTAATTATACCTTTGTCTCTAAATATCCGAGCTTCAACCACCATGTTTAATCATATTCATATAATTCCTGAGATTTAAGCAATCCGTTTTTCAATGAGTGTGTGTCATTAAGTCAATTAGAATCGCCACTTATTTCCATTAAAGAATCGCTTAAACTGTTTAGCCTTACCCCGTTATATAGTAAAAATAGCGCTTAGCTCATTTAGCCTTCTTTTTAAAAAAGTGCACTTGAACACTACAGTCATTTGACTTGCCTCCGGCCGCAGACGCTGTTGGTATTTGAACCAATTAGCCTTTCTCTCATTTTTAGCAGATTTGTCTTAAGCGACCTTTATTTCGAGACATAATAAACTAATTTTATCAAGGTAGGAACCAAAGTATGCGCCTTTATATCTTGAATATTTGATGGCAGTTGCGTTACAATATACCTGTTACTTTTTTAGTAGCGATTTTTTTTCTAAAAAATAAAACTTTAAACGGCTCTCCTGTAAAGTTCATAAAATGTCGGTTAAGTCAATTAGCCTTTCTACCGTCGATATGTACATTACATATGTATCTATCTATTATATATATCGTAGCCTGGTACCCACATCACAAGCCTTAATTGAGCTTGCCGAGGGACTAGGTCGATTTGTGTAAGATGTCCCATGATATTTATTATTACTATACGCTCAACGAGCGAGTTGAGTCACTCAACGAGCGATGGAGAGGGCAATGCTCGGGGTTTCTCTGCGAGATCGCATCAGGAATGACGAGATCCGCAGAAGAACGAAAGTGACTGACATAGCCCGAAGAATCGCCAGGTTGAAGTGGCAGTGGGCTGGCCATATTGCCCGGAGGACCGATGACCGGTGGGGTCGGCGTGTTCTCGAGTGGCGACCACGTACTGGACGGCGCAGCGTGGGAAGGCCCCCCACAAGATGGAGCGACGACCTGGTAAAGGTTGCGGGTGTCCAATGGATGCGGACAGCTCACGACCGATCTTTGTGGAACTCTCCGGGGGAGGCCTATGTCCAGCAGTGGACGTCAATTGGCTGATGATGATGATGATGATATATTTATTATTATTTAGTTTGGGTTCGGCCTGTCAGGTTTTGCCAGTTATTCTATGGAACTGACACATTGCGATTCCGTTTAGGTCTTAAAC
>JALPQI010007792.1:0-48477 GCA_025490895.1 Thaumatotibia leucotreta | reverse complement strand
CTTCCCGTGTTAATATACCCACTTACAGCCTATTCATTCTTAGTAGTCTTATTATTATATTTGGTCAGCCTCCGTAGCCTAGTTGGTAGTGACCCTGCGTTTGAAGCTGGATAAATCGGTAATGGTAAAGTCCCGACGGGACTTTATTCCCATTTAGAAGCTGGTTGCAATAATTTGGCTACAAACGGTACTAAAGGATATCCAAGTGCAAATTTTAGTCAAAAGTTCTTACTTCCCATGGATGCTTTTTTTAATTAAGGAAATAGCAGTCTACGTTAGAAGACGGGCACTTTATTTTAGAAAGTTCTTTACTAGATAAGGCAACTAAGGATGAATAGGACATACTATTCATCATTATCATTATTATATCAGTCAGTCGCGGTAATAATCCGCTGCTATACCGAATACCGATCGCCTGTCTGCGTATCTTGTTTTACGCAGCGATAAAATTTACGACGAAAATAAGAATTTTCTTTTTTAGCTTTATTTTACAGTATAGTACATTTTTGACAGATTACATACGAAAGGGATATACATGAGCCCCCAGTAATTATTTATTTTATTATATTTATTTGTATTTATTTCTTTGAAAATTCCGATCTATGGCCCCTATTTCACCGTGGTCATATGGCGACAGATGCGACAATTGTAAAATATGACTTTTGCTGACGTCAGCGTAGGGTACAGCTACCAATGGATAGTGTATGAGCTGGTTTACCATTACCTACCACCAACATTAGAGTGCTTCTTATTTTTGCAATTTCGTAGGATGTTCGATCGAACCAATAAAGAAGCTCTTTGCTCTCCCGATTGCAAAATTCGATGGGGCACCCTCTCATTTTGTAATTTGATAAGTTTTAAATTAAACAAAAATTAGGGGTCGCTACCGAAGTAATAAAAAAACGACTAATCATTTTGCCTTTCTTGAACTTCGTACTTCGGTAGCGACCCCTTATTGCTGTTTATAATAATTGAAAAAAAAAAACATATATGGTTTACTTATGAAATAACAAAATGAGAGGGTGCCCCATATAAAATTGCAATCGGGAGAGCAAAATTGCAAAAATAAGGAGCACCCTAACCAACATGGAATTATTTATAAAAATACGTTATTACGTCGTCTCTAAACTACTTTTTACTTTCCGAAGGTCGTGACAAATTGTCACAAGGTTTAGAAGCTACAATTGTCGTGTTTCTTGAGACAATTGTAATTTTACTTCCGAGAAAGTAGCTATTTTTTGCTAATTTATTAAAGTTCTTGCAATGCATGTTACGTTGGTAGCAAAAGCAAACAAACACATGGCTCGTAAGCGGTAACCTGGTAACCTGGTAAGCGGTAACCGTAGCCTGTAATTGTCGCCCTTGTCACCGTAGTGAAATAGGGGTCTGGCCAAAGGCTTCTTGCCCTTTCGGTACAGATCCCTAAAAATATAAACAACTTATCTTTTAATAAACCACAGAGCAACAGGTTAATCTCTGAATTCGTCACATCGGCGGCCAAGGGCCGATAACTGCAATCATCCGTGGGCGGTCGCCCCCACACGTCCGAATCGCGGCGGACACCTGTTAATATGATGCCACCTACGAGACATTTATTTTGTTGAAGGATGTAGCTTGGAAAAACATTTGTAAAAAATGGCCGGTTTTTGCTGGATATTCTTTTGCGTCGTTCAGTCATAATTGAAGATCCTTAGCCTTAGTATTATCATGGTGTAGTGTAAGTACCTATTAAGTTTTAGGTATGTTATTTCTACCCGTTTCTCAAGCTCTCTACTTGTTTGCATCCAGCATAAGTTTACAAGATAACGCATAAATTGATTGCTGGCAGTTAAATCAAGTCGTACACAACACCGAGGTAGTTTAGCGGTCGTGGGAGTACTTTTACTATTTAATAGGTTACTACAATGTCAGTTTGGTTAATGACTTTCGTTAATTAAAGGTAAAGGTGATCCTGCTAACGATATCCTCTTAGCCCTCCCAAATACCTTACTTGGTAATTTTTAGTACGATCTGTGCGAGATCTTTTACCTACTTACACAAACTATTAATCACTCGTTTCATGCTGTCTGTAACAACATTTATGTTGATGTTGTTTAACGATAACTTGTTGGTATCTTACAATTAATAATTACATGAATATCCAATGGTAATGTAATGATGTATTAGAATATTTTATTTAACACCATTAATCGATTTGTAACTTATTCAATATTATTCATTGATACTACTAAATACTAAGACGACGTTAAAATGATCTCTAATGTATACATTCAATAGACACGAGTATAAATTACTCGATACCACTAATATCGATTTCCATTTTTTCTCACTGGCAAATCTTTATTTTGGTATTTGTTGCTTAATATTCAGTTATATTCGACACATGAGCTTGTTTTGGCTGCGACTGGTCCGTTGTGAAACCAGAATCCATTGTCCTATTCTGCGGGAACTTTTCAGCTTTCGACTTACTCGTTACGTTACGTCAATCTCGTCTGGTGAATGACAGAATGACATCTGAACCGGTTTTTGGATCTTGTTCTTGCTTAGTGCGAAATCGATGTAGCTTGCCCTAGTTGCCCCATCACAGTCATATCATATGTCATTGTAGAATCCGGACGAATAAGCGTCACAGTCTTATCATATAAAAGCTTACTCGTAGCTTAATTTTGGCTATAACTTACTTAGTGCTAGATCAGAGGATCACAATGAACTAAGTACCTACCTATCGTTATCAACAGTTCCATTGTTGACCGTATCAGTGGACAAACAGCAGAAAGTAACTAAGGGCTGATTTTTCAATCCCCAGTTAACAGTAACTGTCAAATAAATGTTAGGCCTGTCCTTTTTTGACTAATGATTTTAGAAAAGGATAGTGATAATTTTAACTAACGGATAGGTTTATTTGGGGATTGAAAAATCAGCCCTAAATCAACTAATTTAAAAATAGAAGCATCATCTAGGACTTGCATTCCAGGTGAATCGTGGTAGGTACAGCACGGTTGGACTAGTAACCAACTTTTTTATCGACAGCATGGTACCGTAGCCTGCAGTGCCGTTATAACCGCCATGACACTCGATTTATCGATCCTCGAGGATGTTAAATCAGCACATGTGGTTAATGTTCTATAGATTCGGTTACTTCGAACTTTCCTTTGCGGTGATGTTACCGGCTTTCTGTCATTGTCTTCAATGTTTATGTCAATCATAAACCACGTGCATCTCAGGTTCTAGTAGAGTAGACAATACAGTTCTCGAGACATTTTATTAGTAGCCGAGACAGGAATAGATGTGCCAAATGTGGTTGATCATATTACGATCTCACTGCGTAGCGTACATCCGTATCTCGAGTGCGCGGGCGGGATGTCGTCCACGTACTTTGGCAAATACTTAAATGGCTCGTAAAATGGATACCAAAATCACCCTTATTCTACTTAACATATACGGTACTATTCCGCCATGTGGTTATCCGGATAGGAGTTTGATAAAGTAAACGGATGTGCACCCGAGTGTGAGGCAGCGGTCCGTTGCGCACTATTGCACACTGCACAAATCAAATTCGTTAATAACGCTTCTTTCTCTTCTGGCGAACTTTAATTACATGTTAATATTTTAAAGTTGGTTTACTGGATGCACGGTGGAACAGTTTAGATGTGGGCGCGAGTTCAATGAATTAAGTGAAGCGAACATAAAGCTCTTGACGTTTCGCGACTGTATTTTGCATATGCAACAGGCCAAGCTACACATATGTATATGTACACACATAAAACATACGAGTAGGTGGCTAACCCGTGAAAAAGTTATGCAATGTATGTTAATCGTTTTTTTTTCAATCGCGAGTATAATCGCCACAATATAGTGTTCATCGTGTATTATGTTATTAATTCTTAACGATTTCGGATATGTATCTACTTTGTACATTGCCATTAATTCTGGTCGTCTGAAATTTGAATTAATATAAAATTTTAACATGAATAAACATTTGAATTCCAAAATACCTATACTTACAAATGTTAAGTACATTCCGATAAAATATGCAAAAAAAAATTACGAACGAACTTCAGTCAAGTTTTTTTTCTACGTACCTATGTGATGAAAAAACAAACATTGCTTGTACACATCACTCATCTTGGATCTTGAAATACAAGGCACGCTCAGACACCTTGTGCCATAATAAAGCAACATATTTCCCTATTTCTAAGCAATACGCCGTGCAAAATTATTTTGTTTTGCATAGGTTACATACTTGCATACGAGTGTTGGCCAAATTGTCCTTCACACATTTAAGTGCCACTTTGTCACGATGTGTGTACATGCACGTTTCGACATCAACCACCCAGACCCAGCAAAGTATTAGAAACAATCTAATGGCAAGACTAAACAATAACAAACTAACATTTTGTCTTACACCTCTCACAATGTGCCGGTTGTTCACGCTTTTAGAGCATTTTCTTTGTGCTTTCGGTTGCATTGTTGGGTTTATTTGTGATTCTGTCTGGGTTTTCTGCTGTATTTAGTAATTGTAGGTAAGTCTGGAAGCTTGCGCAACAATGCACCGCCCATGAAGCTTAAATAAATGATTAAGTAACCCAATAATCTGCACGCTTCTTTATCAACTCCTCTTCAATGACATTTTGTAGTTTTACAACTCCTCTCAACCGGTTCAGTTCATCTTGTGTCTACATCAATAGCAACCAACTACCAATTGGACATAAATACGGTTTCGGAAATTTTACTAATTGTCTCTGTAGCGCGTACTACTGAAGTTATTCTTAAAATATATTTATATTTGATAACTTATCGTAGTCCATAAAAATGAAAGTTACTAATCTTGAAGATAGAGAAACCGACACAATAATAGCAGCCATAAGTCACATGCGAGGAAGTAATTTTCGTCAGGACTAAATTAGAGTTGAACTATGGAGGATGTGTAATATTTCCGTTTGAAGCCGGCGGCTAAAGTGGACATAAATTAGGCGCTGTCTCTAATGAGTTTCTTACGTCCCGTTGTGTGATTTGTTGTTATAATAGTAACCGTTTATAATGGTTACCATAACGACAGCTTAATAGAAAGATTACTTACATAATAAAACGTTGAAAATGGCAGAAATAGGTATTCGCACCGTTTATTTTACTAAAATATATTTTAATACATTTTAGTAAAATAAACGGTATTAATTACATACCTACATATAAATACTTCGCTTAGGTATTCCGTGCTCCGGATTGCACCATATTTTTTTCTGGTTATCGGAATCCCTCTTCAGATTTTTTGCTATAGGTCGCCGTCCCTTTTTCCCTTGCTTAAGCTTTTATATTCTTCTCACAAGCATCGGATCGCCCCTTGCGATAGTGATTTACGCACACCCGAACCCGCAACCCGCAGTCTTGATCGAGAGTGCTACAAGTTCCCCGAAAATACAGTTCGTTAAATTCCAATTTTAAAAGTATCGGCGGATGTCGCCTCCGGTGTTGTCAACGCGCCATTGAAATGGTCCTTATGGAATGCTCCCATTTCATCGCTTGATTGGGCGGAAGCTGAATTTAGGAAGGGGTTTGTTCTGTGACCATTTTGTGTCATACCATATACCGGTCAGCTCTCTATTATGCTCGCGTGCTGCGCCCGCGTCGCTGCGTTTAGTTGCGTTCGCTGCTCGCCCAAGAATAGCCGCTGCGATGGATCCCTTTCCTACTGGATTGCTGTCGGATTAATTCGTTGGTCGTAAACGGCCAGCGGGTTATGAAACCTCCGCCACACCGACCTTTTGATTAGTGACGTGCGCGCGTATCAGCTTGTTTACAATCCAAATATATGCCTCAGTGTTCAACTTACCGGTTCGACGTAAACTTGTGCTATTGGCATTTTACCCGGTTTTTACATCGTTATCAGTCCATGCTTACATATGAAGATAACGTGGTGTCTTGATAACATTAAAACCGCAAATTAAGGCGGCAATGTGTGTTAAAAATAAGCAAGTTTAGAAATACATCGTGTTTGTGGAGCTTGATTTATAATGCGCGGACAAGTAGTGGTGTTTTCTTTGCTTCAGTTATTTTAATGTACATCGAATGGGGTTCCCGTTTGATCAGCGTGCATATGACTGATGCCTGTAGCGTCTGCGCCGGTGCAAGTGTAGCGGCGGGCCTATTTTAGTACCACGGAAATAAGAGCGGCAAAAGGAGCAAAAAGCACAGTCTGCCTGAAAAACTTGAGGTCGTAGTGTGGAGTGTATTTCTGTCTGTTGTGATCCGATGTCTATAACAGTTGCTTGTGTAATTAGTGCAGTGTTATAACAAATGGGGAAAATGAAGAAAAGGACCATATCAACCCTTAAAGCGATATTTGGCTCGAAGAAAGGTAAATACAACGTATTCTTGCTTTCCTTTGATGTTACGAAGATTTATGGAGTGTTTCTTTCTCGTCAGGAAGCGTGAATTGTTTTGTAAACTTTGCATATTGCTGAATTGTCACGTTTCCACCATCCAGCTTATTGATTTAAAGGTAATATTTGTTTCCGTAGGCAACGAGAGGATTATTTTAGTGAAACTGCTAAAACATACATTAATTCTTATTAACATGATGTTTATTGACTTGTTTATTTGAGAGAGTTATTTTATATGTTTTAAAATTTAATTGTATTCTACATGGACTCTGTAACTGGATCTAAAAAGTTGATATCACTTTCTCATGAACAAAACTAATAAAACGTTGGTATTTGACGGAATTGCAAATTATCTGTTCTGCGTTTATAATTGCTAGATCGGTGAACATTTCTAGTGTAAATTATAGATTTATAAATCGCCGAGTTAATGCGTGGCTACACGCTACCAGCCGCCGGAGACAGCTGTTACCTTTTAGGGTTCCTCTCAAAAATTCAAAAGGAATTTCTACCCTAATGCAAAGAGATCTTAAATCGAATACAGTACATTGAAGATCGACAAACGAGAGCTTTTTTTATAGTGACTGTTGATGAACAGCTGCTAGTAAAATTTAACAATAACATACCGGTCTAAGGGCGCCTTTAAAAAGGTGCATAAATCACTGGACGGGATAGATGCGCGAGAGCATGTTGCAGACGCTTATCTACCCAGATAACTCACGCTTGAAAAAAACGCTAGTGTAAAATAACGCAACAACACCAATATGATAAATTTTATGGAAAACACTTAATCCATATCAGTTTATTACATACCTACTTGTCTTATTTTGGACAAGGACATACCATTGATGATAATTTTATGTTATATTATAATTTTATAATACTCATAGACATAGCTTTAATTTAATTCAAACTGATTTATATTTTAACACGGAAGTTGCGATGTATTTTCGAAGAAGACCCTGATTAAGACGTAGGTGATTAATTATCAATAAATCACATTACGTCAAAATCATACCAGTTTTTTTTTTATAATAGAAACATCAACTTTGCTTCTTTTAAGTCGACGGTTGATTCGATTTAGTCGTGTAGCTGTCAAAATTTTAGTCGAATTAGTGAAAAATTCAATTAACCCGATTGATTCTAAATTACTTAACCGTCGCTATTTTGTTGTTTATTCCATCGTTATAATTATAAAGTACCCGCTCTAAAAATATTCGAAGTGTTATACAGATAATAAGAACTCGTTTCGTGTTTATATTATGTACACATTACCTTATATTGCGTCCTTAGTAATATTTGCATAGGTAACAGTTTAGTTTTACAAACTGATAAGCACGTGGTGTACCGCATGTACATACTTCGGCATATGTATGTCTCACTATGTAGTTGGTACTAACTCTGCTTACGACAATTGTTTTGTTCAGTGCTTAAGATACTGTAAAGAAGGTTACATGTTCTCGTGACTTTGTGTCTGTGAAAATGCCGTGTGGATTGAAATTTCGCTGGAGAAAAGGTAGTTAAGTTACAATCTATTTGATTAAGTAAGTTATCGCTATTAATTTCATTACCCTATGTAGGTCGACGAGCGTCATTAAACATTCTGTAAATAATAGGTATAAAAATACATAAATTGCTCTAAATATTACACGCTAAGTAACTAAATACGAAATATAAATAATCGATATCAATGTAGACAAAACAAAAATAACAAAAAACATTTAGTTGAAATTGAATTTCCATTTAATTTTACGTATTTCTCCTCCGGCCGGCATTTTTTGGCTCATAAAACATACTTACACATTTTGTTACTTTTAATCTTGCAAGCAACACGTCATATTTTGTCTATGATAAAATTGATAAACCACTTTAAGGTTACAATAATGGTCTCATTATCTATTAAGTTTGACCTCGTTCGCTCTCCCCGTAATCACAATGTCAACATAAGTCAAAAACTTCACATGGTTAAAGCGATCATCAATCCACCTTTCATTACCTTTAATGATGTTAAATTTCGTGAGCATCGTGACCATTCGAGCTAGAACGGTTTAATTAACTTTTGTTTTTGATGCCATCAGATATTCGTATTGCATCTCGTTTCTTAGTATAGATAAACAAAAGAGATGCAGTATTAGCAAAAATAACGCGAATTGAATGGTCAGCATGATTATTCCTTGGAACATTCATCATTTCTGACACCTGCCAACCGGGACGACTTATTTCGCACAATTTCGACATCGCGTCTTTTGTCTTTCATTTCCGTGTGTGTTCGTGGGAACCCTCGAAGTCGTGTGCTTACACTGGAGTGAGATTGTATCAAGCTCGTGTCTGTTTGTTTGTGTTATGGTGGTTGATGCAATTAGCCAATTGTCTAAGCCTGTTGAAATTTGAATCCTATAAATATATTAATAACGCCGTTTCTTGCTTTCCGAGCTTTAATCTATGATATGGCTATAAACAGACTATCCGTTAATCTTCCTCAATCCTCATACACGTCATGTCGTGCGTTAGGTTATTGTTGCACTTGACTTGCACTTCCACGACAAAATACACTCCAGTTTTTAATAAAAACCACTTTGATACTTACTAGTTAACTTATCATGCTTCGTCTCTAAATGTGAGCTTACCGAGGGACTAGGTTGATTTGTGTAAGATGTCCTAAGATATGTATTTATTAAAAAAAAAGTCATAATGAAATAAGTAATCTAAATGACTCCTTAATAATAAAGGTATCGTTACATTAAAAGAAAAAGTATTTCTCCAGGTCCAGACGTGGGTAAATTTGTCAACGATATACATATACGTAACTTTATTTTATTTCATTTGATCTCAAACCTCGTTGTCTAGGATCATCGTGCAGACAATGCACTTAACCTGTTTACGGCCACCTTGCCGTGACTTGTTCATTATCCTTTTTTGCCCTAGTGAGTCGCATGCGGGTCAAATGTCAGTGAATATGACGTCAATCTATTGTTTTCTAACTTCCGTGAATATAGGTACAGTGGCTGTCGGGTATATCGTAGCGCCAGGAACGTTCGAAAATATCTGAACACGTCTGTATTGTCATAACGATAGAGGCGTGTTCAGATATTTTTGAGCGCTCGAACGCTACGATATATCTGATGGCGACTGTACAATACAAATAATAAAAATAAGGTTAACATTAACGTAAGTCTTAACATATATGAATAAGTTCTTAACTCTAATCTGAGTCAAACCTGATTTTATTGAACTCGTGAAATTGAGTTCGTGTTTGTTAACATTACTCACAATTTAAATGAGTGTCTTATTGTTAAAAACTGCGCTGCCCACATGGAGACACTTGCGCAAAGAATTAACATTCAATGAATATTAATTGATAAAAATGATTTCGCCAAACGGTTTGCAAGAGCATACAGGCTGTAACAAAAATAAGGATATGTGTATTCAGTGTCGTGTTCTGTTTAAGAATTAGTTGAAGAACTATTTTTCTTTATGTGACGCTGAAACCGGTTGGAAAACGGAATTACAGATTCCGGTTCGCTATAACATTTCATAGTACTATATTCCTAACGTCGCAATCCCAAAACAAATTAAATTATGAGACTCATAGTAATGTCTAGATAGCCGTATTCCCAAGACCAAAAATATCTAAAAGTCAAATTAAATAAAACGAAAACTTCACTTCCTCGAAATGCCTAAAATGCAGTATCCATGAACACTGAATTATATTTATTTTTTCATAAATACGTAGTTAGCATTAATTAACCAAATTAGCATCTTATTGAAGCGCGGCGGATTTTTTACGTGTAAATTTAGTTTTTGTTACTTAAATAAACAGTGTTCACAATAACTAAATTAATACCTACTAAAGTTGATAATAAAATCTGGCAAACTTTGGGGGTGGCCTATGTTCAGCAGTGGACATCTTTCGGCTGATATGATGATGATGATCATAATAGAGCACAGTAATAGGAATATAATAAGTGCACACTATACACTGTAAATATCGTTTTAAGTATTCTGAAAAACTAATTTAGAATTTAGTTTTTTATGTATACTTATCTTTGGGAGAGGCCTATGTTCAGCAGTGGACGTCTTTCGGCTGATATGATGATGATGATGATGTATACTTATATGAAGCTAAATACAAATACATTTCGGATATTAGATGTAACATGCCAATGTCATTTTGATGTACTGATAATTAGTATTTTTTGAAATTTTGGACATATTACTACTAATGTGTTTTAACGTAGCGATATTTTAAGAACATGGTATTAAGAAATTTGGTTGTAATTGTAACGAACCGGAATTTTATTTTTATTACATTGGATACCGATTGTGATGTGTTTGTGTCTGACTTTTACGATTCTGGGCCCTATTCGTTTCGAGGTATTAAGGATAACGGTGCAGTCTTATCTGAGTTATCTGTGTCCTCCTTCCCTTCTGACTGTCAAAGACTGACCTTATAATTATTTTTATTTTTACCGAAACTGAGCATGATACATACATATATTATATTAGTGATATAATGTAATGTTTGCTACGGAGCGATTGACAGTAAACAAAAATTTAACTTTGTAATGAAAGGAAGGATAGACAAGGTGACATACAGATAATATACATTGTTATTTATTTATGAACTGACATGGTAACGGTACGGAGGTACGGTAGACAGTATTATATTACCTAGGTATTAAGATTTCGAACTCTCCACGATACCTGAGCCGCCAATAATATTGGTTTACACAGGCGTCGGAATACGGAAACCGGCAATCACCGGTGAGCGTTAAGATATATGAGATTACTATTGATTTAGTGGCGTAAGACTTTGAAATTTGATTCACAAATACGTCTAAAAACATATAGTTTATCACAGAAATAGAGAAAAAGAAACAGGGGGTATCGCATAGTGAGGTCAAAAGTCAACTGATTGCATTTATTAATTGGTGTTAACAAACTGTATCTTTAGTTTTATTTTGCTTATAATATGTTGTACAGTACCACGTTATTATAAAATAATATGCCATTGCCTGACTGCTGATACCTTGTTTGTTTTGACATTTAGAGAAATTAAATAAACGTCTGTTTTGTCTGGGTACATTGTTTGATGATGTTATTATTGTTATTAACAATGCAATTGTTAATGCTTCTAATAAACTACACATTACATAATTTGTGACGAAAATCATTTTACAGTTTATCGTAAAGTGCAACAAAAAAGTTGGAATGTTGCTCGTGCGCGCTAAGTTGACCTTTATTTACGTAAGAGGCGTGAACGAGCGGGGCAAACTCTCGCATATCTCGGCGCAACTTGTTTGCATATGTTAGACTCTAGTTCTCACGGCCAAAGAGTGCAATAACCAAAGAGAACACAGTATTCTAACTTCAATGTTGTGATCGTTACGCTGTTTCCTAAAATCCACCTCCGATCGCAACCAGGCACACGCACCACACACGCACGGAAGGTGTCTCCATTATATTATCCTTTCGACGTTGTCACAGAAGACTACCGTCATTTTAGTAACAAAGATAGCTGTCACCCCACACTGGCTACGCTAAATAAAATACATAGATGCTTAAAGCAATTATTCGTCTATTCTATCCAGCTCGTCATTAGATACTGAATCAGCCGTCGGAGCTAAATACCTATTATACCTAACTTGTAATAATGCAGTACTAAGAATGATAGGGGCTTAACACTTTTGGTTATTTTACGTAACTACATACTGCAAATTATCGACTTTAACTTCTCACTATGTGCCAATTACACCTCTCCAGTATGCGGCGTAATATTAAGGTTGAGAAGATTGCAAGGTGCAACTGCAAAAAACTTAGCTTGCACTGGCCTTCACCAGTTAGCGCCGTTCCTACAATTTCTAGTTAGACGATCGCCCGTTCCGGGTAATCTGCGTCAGCTAGCGAAGGCCCTAAAGTCGTGATACTGAATATTTGTACTACGGCGATCGCAATACACTTGTAGACGCTAATACCACCTTTTCTCCGGAAAGTGTTGGACGCTGTTGAATTGTTCAAGAGCTTCTAACTTTCTTTGAACACTTTGCAGTGTGCATGTCCTCGTATGGCGACCGACGTGAGACAATCAGATGCTTATCGAGAGCTAGAAGAGTGAATAGAAACTCTCTAGGTACCGTCAGTCAAAGCTCCCACGCAAATGGCCTATCCTCATATCACTTTCCTAGGAAAGACGTACGTCGTACATGCTTACTAAATATAACGGAAATCTATAGATTGTAGCTTTAGATAAAATTGTAATGGGTAAATTAATGCATGTGGATAAACTCTGTAAGTACAAAGATAAATTGGACGATCAGGGGCCCGTTTCTCGATCGCTTGTAACTTGTAATACAAGTGGAAGTCTCTTTTTAACACTATTAATTAGATAAGGACTTCCGCTTGTATTATAAGTTACAAGCTTTTGAGAAATAGGCCCCAGCTCCAAAAACATGTTCACTATTTTGATCTCTGCGAATCGGATATGCGTTCTGAAAAGAATAGGTGCATATTATTACATAGTCGTGATTGTACGAGAAGAGTTATCCTTTACGAATGAATCGCGTAATAATTCGATATAGTCGCCATCTTATATATTTGCAAATTTCATATCTCAGAGGCGTATGATTATGATGGTCCAGTGTTTAACCGTTTGACGTTCGTTGCCGTCACGTTCTATGCGAGTGCGTAAATGACACGTAGCATGATAAACGGTAAAAATGTAACCATCAAAAGCCACCTGAGTTATGAAGGAAATTATCGGAGCCTGAGTCTATTATCCTCGCGTCTAGTGATGGGTCGTTCCCGGTAATTTCCCAATCTTACTATGGGGAAAGCTTCCATTTGGGAATATTTTATTATATATTTTGGGGTAAGTTACCGGGAACAATTCATCACTAGTCACGTAACTAGTGTCAATTTTATCCCATTATAAATAAATAAATATCTTGGGACATCTTACACAAATCGACCTAGTCCCACGGTAAGCTCAATTAAGGCTTGTGGTGTGGGTACCAGGCGACGATATATATAATAGATAGATACATATAAATACTTAAATACATATACAGCCATGACCAAGGAACAAATATTTGTGATAAATAAATACACAAATAATGCCCTCGCCGGGATTCGAACCCGGAACCTCCAGCTTCGTAGGCAGGGTCACTACCAACTACCAACTAGGCTACGGAGGCTGACAAAATCTGATCAGATGCTGATCATTATGTGCCATTGAAGTGAAAATGTACCGGATTGCTTTACAGCTATTAATGTTTACTTTTTGTATGATTGGTATGGCTTCTTATTGTTAGTTGAGATTTCCAAAGATTGATTAGACTCGCGTGTGATTTTTTTTCATTTCGCGTTTCACACGAACGGTACAGTGGTGACCACAAAACACTTCGTCACGTCTGGCGCGAGGTAAAAACTACTCCACTATGCAATCTTCATCGGAAACACTTACTCGAAGGAAGTAATTTTGTGCTTTATTGAGTTCTTCACGCAATAATACATAATTCGTACTTCGCAAAATCATAATTAAACCTCATCTTGATACGCTTTCTTCTTTGGCACACAATTCGACGTTAAATTCGTTATAATATGCATTTATTGGTTATGATTATGCGAGTTGTATCGTTATTATTTAATTTTCGTGAACATTGATTTGAGTTATGTCATCCAGAAATGGATTCTTCATAAAACTTTAGAAGAAACGCGTTGAGTTTTAAAATAAGTTTAACTTTACTTTTAAATATATGATTTCCGTTTCTCCGAACAGTCAGAATATTAATGCTATCCTGACTCTTTTAATATCCTTTAGAGCGTACTAAAACGGTTTTAGTATTGCTACCATACTCTTTGTCTGTTGATTACTCAACTTGCTTTATTTAATCAATCGGTACCTATTTGTAACTGGTCAATGAACGTAACAGTTTACTCCTCGTACCGAAGCCATTTCTGGTAGTTGTCTCTCCATTTGCGTCATTGATATGTTCTTAATGTTCTCATACACCTACTTTATTATCTTCTGAACAATATAAAAGATGTTTTCCTCATAGTCGTAGGTATACAATTTATAAGCATAACCTTGAAGTCTAGCATGCGCATGGAATGTGTATTTTCCATTGCTGGCGCAAATTGCCTTAAGGAGCTTTAGTTTATTGTCACCGGTCCCTTTACGGATATTAATTTCCATGTTCCTTCTCGGTGCCAGTTTGTGCTAGGCACTATCATCCTATGGTGTCACCCCTCGACACGTTTTACCTCTATCAATACGTACCTGTACTATTCCCCCTACTTTTTAGTTACCATGACGATAGGTTTCTATCACGAACTTTCGAAATTTATAAAATATTGATCTCGTCATGTTTAGAAATTTGAGCGATTTATCAGCTTAAATATCCGGTTCAATTAACACAGCTTGTTCCTCCTCCGATAGCATCGAAGTGGAAGATATTCAGGGCAGGCTTGGGTGCAATTATTATAAAAAAGCCTGGCGTACAAGATGCCTTGGCAAGTAGCAATTTTTTTTCTTTAAGATCCTGTCATATAACGGACTCGCCGAATCCATTAGAAATATACAAATAAAACAACATTAACAACCATTTACTTAGGTTCTTTTGCATCTTTGAAAGTCTTTTTCCTAGACATATACCTATTTCATTCATTAGTAATTGTTGTATTGTTCGTCATTCAATACTATATCCTGCATCAATGAAACTGAGTAACTTCCAATAAATGATAAGACTGATAAGATACGTCAGTCAGTTCTTACAATAGATTCCTAGAGTTCCAATTTCAACCATAT
Source organism: Thaumatotibia leucotreta (assembly GCA_025490895.1). Classification (NCBI taxonomy): domain Eukaryota; kingdom Metazoa; phylum Arthropoda; class Insecta; order Lepidoptera; family Tortricidae; genus Thaumatotibia; species Thaumatotibia leucotreta. Next base: position 33,294 of record JALPQI010007792.1, on the reverse strand, counting down.
TCTTAATTTAATATCACGTTTCGTTGAAACTTTGCTCTAATGTTATGTCCTACATCCTACCAGAATGTTAGAAAAAAAATAAAGGACTCGTCTTGTATGTACGTACCTATACCAAGTATCACATATAATGTGTACTAGTATGTTTCACAAATACTAAGTATCTTACGTCAAGAGATCAGCCTGCTCGTTTGCCTCATATTCTTTCAAAATATAGAATTGGGACATAAGTGAAATGTAAATCATCATGTCCACTTTAGGGGCTGAATGTTAAATTCAAAGATAGTATCCGCTTGTAACTTGTGTCGTGTTTTTCGATAGCCAGTTATGTCCGAGGCAGACAGCGGCTCGTTTGTTAGCAGCCGGTAACCATACCATGAGTTTGCAAGTATCGGTTACGTTAGGTTTTACTCGATATGTAAAGCATTCTATAGCGCTCACACCTATGTATTGGAGCGTGCGCGATGGCCTGCTATGCTATTCTCTTATTCACACATTCGATGCTGCGTTCGTCAACGAGCTCGACGTCGAGACAGCCTGTCTAAAATCCTAGCTGTTTTATTTGACATTAGGAATCGAGACTGTGAGCGAGGTTGTGGGCGAGTTCGTCGCTGTTTTTCGTTAGAGAATACGAAATTCGTACATTAAACGTCAAACTCTCGACGCAGTGTAGTTCCAGCTCACGCCGCATTCGTCGCCGAGCACTAGTGTCGTTTAAAGTACATTAGTGAATACCATTTTTAGGCTCTACGCTGCCGCAGCGCTGACACAGCGCTGACAGCAAGGCGGTTTCCTTAGTGAATTACACTGCTGCTTTGGATGGAACTCATGGTACGGCTACGGGTCTCGGATAAAACCTGTAGCAATTTGCGGTCGCGGCACGCGCCTCTTGCAACGACGGACGCATATCAAAATCATGTCTAACGCCACGAATTCGTTCTCAGAAAGATCTTGGACGAATACGGAATAAAAGATTCAATGCTTTTGAATATATTATTTATGCTCTTGATCTGCAGAATATATAAAGGTCAATGTAATAAAGTAAAATATGTAGACAAATGAAGATATTGTTAACTTTTTTACAAATGGCACGCTATAATTAGAAGATCCAATTACCTAGATTTTATAACCCAAGAATATCGATTAAATTTTATTTAAATAATAGATATTTATTGCGGTTGCGGGTAGATACTATAATTTTCTTTAGTAATAGCATTCTTATATGAAATCATCTTCAAGTAATTATTTATACCCGGTTACCACTAAACATTCGATGGAAAACACCTTATCGCGCATCTAGAATCTTAATGGAAATAATTCTTCTTACTGTATGAAGCCAACCGTGTTACCGACAAAAATCAATTAGCAACCCAGTCGTGTCCGACAACTCGACCGCCCTCATTGTGCGTGTATGCGCCTGGGACTGCATACAAGAGTTCACCCACCTGCTTCTGAAGTGGTAATCTAATTTCTTACCGAGAGAGGCTTCAATAGGAATAGTGAAGTTCCTAAATTATATATATTTCTCCCACAGTAATACTTAGCGCATCAAATGCGCCATTTTAGTTCCGTCCCTCGATTACCTGTCTATAAAAATCGCAGCATGGGAGTAGCGTTCAAGTCGGCTGCGCTAAACACGACCAGACCATGTCCGTTTATTGATAAACTTCATGATTTACAACCACGTAATCTTACATCTGGATTCTGTTTAACGTCCGGCAAACGATATATATTCAAATAAATAGTATCGTTAAACTGTCAAATTCTTAATAATTTATGCAAATTCAAGGTCGCAATTCTGGTTCCACCGCCTTGTGAAGAATTCGCGTTTATTACATAAGCACAAACCAGCTGTAGCTGTGTGTGTACCGGAATGAGGTGTCATTTACGAATGCGTTCATGAAAAGGAAGCGGGCTCGCTGACACTGACCACTTAGAATTAATTAGTTAAGAGCCCCCGCGTCGATTCTATTAGGCACATGGTTTTCGACAGTTTGTTTCATCGAACAGAACGACTTGCTCAGTCATCGTCTCTAAATTTAAAAACAATAGGACATTCTCTCGGTCTGCTTTTCAAGGAAAGTTTTGGTACGTGGATGGACTTTATACAATGCTGTTTCTGCTTAAACAAAGAATTACAGTTTTTGACCACAGTCGGGAATATGTCTTTAAAAGCTATTATGGCGGCTATTATTTGACCGGGATTATTATTACAGTAGGTAGCTGAGATCGCGTGACCTAGGTTATAATTTACCTAATCGATATGGAGGTTGTGGCCGGCTTGCGTCATGGTATGGTCGCCCTTGTGTTCGTTGACGATCCATTTACAATTTTACCAAGTCATTTTCTTGTTGTATCAGTCTTATCACTGTCAGATTAGTGGCATACAGTGTCAATGTTGTCATCGCGTCTAATCTCCTAAGGATCACGGCGATTTGAAGAAATATGTTGACTTTGTTAGTGATTCAAGATGTTGGTTAGTGTTACACTAGTGTAGTTTTGGTGTACTGTACTTGACCTTCGCTAACATACGCTAAAAGTCAATATTGATGTGTGTTTGGCTATACATTGCCTCAAGTTTCCGCAATTTACATTTATCATCAATAGAACCTAGTGCATGTTACCATTTACCAATTACCATGCTATTAAGAGAAGTTTTCAGCGGTCAGCAAAATATCACGAATGATCATAATGTGTCCGAAAAGACCATTACCAAATATCACAAGGGGAAGGGTTACAAATGGGCCAAATATGATCACATGATTTTTGAACCAGCCCTTATCAACACCAGAAACATCCATGTTTGCATAATATAAGTTAATAATAGTGTGCATAATTTTGCATAAAACCAGCGTGACTCAGGTGATCGTAACCATGACAATAACTGATAAATAAAATTGATTCACCCAGATACTAATTGTGAATTAATTTGTTTCGACTTTATTAATGTTGTACTAGTTTCAAATCTCTCGTAGAACTTTATTGGTAACTCTTCAGGGAAAATAAAAACAAATGGTTTGCTTTCAGGCAAGCGGCACCATTCTTCGAAGTCTTCACGTTCGGTGACGCCAGACCCGCCATCACCGAACACGCCAAGCAGCGTCGAGTCGTTCCGGCCGATCCCGCGCACGCCGCCGCCGGCGCCGGCCCGCGTGGGGCCCCCTCCTTCGCCCCCGGTCCCCACTCGCCCCATAGCCCCCGTGGCCCCGGAGCCCTCCGGCCCCGTCAGGCTAGTCCCGTGCGCAGTGTGCGGGAGAACCTTCGTACCAGAATCGCTCGCCAAACATGTCAAAATATGCGAGAAGACGGCCGTCAAGAAAAGAAAGACATTCGACTCTTCCCGACAAAGGCGAGAAGGTATGCGCTCTTATTGAAAATTTTAATCGTGGTGGGGGAGCTACTAATACATTTGCTGCTGTATAATAATTATATAATTTGTATTAAGTTTATTCCAAGTCATGTTTTGTTTTTATTCGTTTTTTAAATTCCGAGGTTTTTGTGAAACATATACCTATTCAGAAATTTACATTTAGGTGCCAAAGGGCAGTTCCGAAAATATTCTTTGAAATTATTATAAAAAAAATGTTTGTTCTAATGTTTAAAAAAGGTGCATGTCGAGAAACAAGTTCAATTTTTTTTTATGTTTCTATGTTTGTTTGAATGTTTAGCTGTTTAACTAAACATTCTTAAACCGCATTAAATTGAAATACAGATGTAGTGTATAATCCTTTCGCTTCGTATTTTCGTCCGAATGTATCTTTTTGTCTCAATTCGCTTTAGTGTTGAAGTTCATTGTGACAGCAATTATGAATTCGGATGTTTCAGTGAATTTTTCTGTGAAGTCGAAGGGAAAGGATTATACACTACACGTGTACCTAAGTACCCATAATCTATTGCTTACTAAATGTTAGTAATAAGATGAATTCTAAGTCGTTTTCGGAGCTACCCCGAAGTAGACCGTAACCCTTAGGTGCATTATGGTATCGCATATTTTATTTCTAAAGTGACTCCAAATAAACAATCGATATCAATTTGAACTCTGTTTTTCTGTTTGACAGTCTCAATTGATTACAATTCCGACATGTGACATTTCGGTCGTATCGTTTTTGATACTTTAAGCATCTGAGGGTTGACTTTATTACATTATAATTATTTAAACGTATTTTTTTATTTACTTATATTTATTTGCGGGCATGATTTATGCGTCGTTGGACTAAAAGTAAATATGGCGATATATAAAAATGTCCACTTGCTTAAATTCGAGCGTATATAATTTTGACGAAGTATAAAAATGTTCACCTGTATATTAGACCAAATATAAAGATGTTGCGACACTAGACTAAAAGTAAATATGGCAATGTATAAAAATGTCCACTTGCATAAGTTCGGGCGTATATAATTTTGACGAAGTATAAAAATGTCCACCTGTATATATATGATTGTTGGTGGTGATGAATTTGATCCGTATATGTATTATTATAATCCTGGACCTATAGTAAAGAAAGTAGTTTTTTTTATATTCAGACTTGATTAGACTTAGACATTTGTACACTTTGAAAGTAGTCATTTTTATATTTCGACTTGATAAGACATAAACATTTTTATCATTTGATAGTAGTCATTTTTATATTCCGACTTGATAAGACTTAAGCATTCTAAAGTATTGGCTTTCTAACACTCTGACCAATTTTATTTTATATGTAGACATTTTTATACATCGCCATATTTACTTTTAGTCCAACGACGCATAAATCGCGGGCATGCCTATTTTTAAGTATTATTGACTTATGCCTTATTGTTGTGGGTAAAAGGGCTGCCAGCGGCGAATGGTGTTAATACCGGTGAGTGGGTGGTGCGTTTACATAACCATCTGTCAACTGTCATTATCTGTCATCTCCAATTTAACAGCAACCTCAATCCTTTGAACATTGTGAACGACTTACTAACTCACGGGCCCCATTCTATTACTTATCTTGGCTTGTCTCTCTATGCTTATTTGCATAGGTATTACTGTTTATTGTTAATTTAGATATATGTTTGGTAACTGACGCCCACGTTCAGCGTTTTACTAAAATCTACTCGATTATGATATAAAAACCTGTTTTTTATGAGTATCGTCGTATAGATCTTAGATGAGTAGGTATATCTATCTATTAAAACATAACATGACTGATAATATAACTGACAGGCTCCTACGGAGACTGTCAATTTAATGTTTAATAACCTTTCGTGATCGATCGATGACGACCATAAGTCCATGTATTGTGTATCATCCATGATTCGAATGCATTGTAACGTAAAATATTGACATAAAACACTTACTATAAATCGATGCAAATACGAAATCGGTGATCTACCTAGAAAGCGGTATTTAAAACATTTCGATGTAATCCTTTTTGTTCTTTGAAAAATTGATATTTTGTAATTAGACCTTGATTATTTGTGTGATTGGTTTGGTAGTAGGTTCTTGTATCCACCTGTCAAAGTATTGTTTTAGTGTTCCAATTTACAAATCAACTTATTAGTACTTGATTCAGGTGATATCGATAGCCACTGTTAAGTTAAAACAAAATATGTATGTATCTATGTAGTTACAAGCATTCCATTTCGTCACTTCATTTTCGCATTAACATAAAATGTTTGTTGCACAAATATGTGGAGTTTGAGTAGAACAGCATGCTTTTGTCTAATGTTTACTTGTGAGTTCTACGAATGCGAATTAATCTGTGGCTAGAACTTATACAGAATGCGTCACCACTTCTAATAATAGACTGGATGGTGTAACACAACATAGCATCTATTGCCTAAGTAACAAGGCTCTTTACTACGCATCGGTGATTCCAGGTACAGATTTGGAGCAGTACTTACCAAAGAACTTTGGGTTGCCTGAGAACAGCCCGTTTTTGGAAAAGAGTCCGCCGAATACGGCTAAGGTGACGCCGAAGCCCAAGCCGCAGTCAATCAGGACTACTGTCATGAAGGTACTATTTCTATACTTAAACTTAAAATAAAATTTGAATATTTCGACACTTGGCTCGCAGACGACAGTAGCTATTAACGCCTCATTCCAAATGAAAATACAGTAGTTAGAGAAATTTTCGATTTGTAACGTACATAAGTAAGAAGAGGCATGACGTTGTTCGTTGGCGACACTTCTTTGCAACTTTTATATTGGACTCTTCGTTAGTGACGGGTAGTACCCGGTAGCTTACCCAACACGGTGTGGGGAATCTTCCCAAATGGAAACTTTCCCCACAGTTAGATTGGGAAATTACCGGGAACGACCCATCACTACTCTTCGTCCATACTATTATTTTTCGATTTGGAATTAGGCAATAGATACGTGATTCTGTAATCTACGACCGGCAGCTAGGTAATTCATAATAATGATCAATGCACACCTCACCGTAACACAACACACAAGCAACTTGTTAGTTGGTACACTGTATTGCGTTTTTCTTTTCATATTTACTTGCATCAGCAATTGCTTTCAAAACGATTTTACGGATTTTTTTAAGGTTTATTAACTGTATTTTTATTTAAAAAAAACGAGAAGTAATACGTATGTTTAGTTTATAATAAATATAATAACTGTTATTTAAATAACTATATTTATAATTGACCTGATTCGGACATCAAATCATAACATAATAGAGCTGTTCAATAGTGAATAAATAATATCAGTTACCGACAATTCGATGACAATTTATGTAAGTAATTCTTTATTTTTGTCTTACAACAACAATACTTAGCAAAAACTAGCAGACAGAGTCAATCAAGTCGGGTCAGATTGAATGACGATCCGACGTCAAAAGTTACGCAAAAAAATCTGTATTTTGATAGCGTTATACAAAAAATCTACTGTTATACGGACTCGAATGTCAATTACCTACGTATATAGTGTTCACTACCTATGCTTAGCGAAAATGTACCTACTAGGTACTGTATCCTGTTATATCGATGAGTCTTTGATACAAAATTGTCATTACAATTCCGAAGGAAACGAAAAAACGAAGTTCTTCCTACAAATCCTTCTTGCTTTCTACGACGATTGAAGATTGAAGTGGCGAATTTTTAATTTTGATAGAATGTAGAAGAAATCGTTAGGTATAAAGATAATACGTTTCTTCGCTCACTATACAGGGTGTTCGTTTCGATTTGTGATAAATTAGACAGGTTACTCGGGCCATTAATAGAAGTTGTCTGGTATATCGGCTTTTGGAAAATTCGATAAAAAATATTTTTTTTTGTATTCATACATAATAAATGAAATGGTAAGTGTGAGAGAACCTTAAGAATAAAATAAAAGTTAATTTCAGGTGACTGACGGCACATGTCAAAATAAGTAAGATTAGAATGACATTATAAATACAAACCCCGAATGACGGGAGCAAAAATGCACTTGTCACTAGTGCTTAGTTAAATATCGACTATTCTATCGACATCCATACCAACATTTTATCAGTTAGAAATGTATTGATCAATAGTAGTTTATGCAACCATACGTAATGAGAAGCATCGCGATTTAAAATTGATAAACAATAATATATCAATAATACCTAGTACCACAGGACAGTTACAAAAACGAAATTAAAGCCTAAAAAGCAGCTTGAATATCGTTCAAAATTTCAAAGTGCACTTGTTAAGATTATTTTTACATCCTCAAGGCGAAATTATTCACAAGAAATGTCAGAATATTTGACTAAAAAAGTTGATGTATTAATTTTAAAAATCTTATATATTTTTTGATATCGGGAAAGTAATTGGAACTGCTAGGGAAACATAATAACCATAATCTATAAATTTTAAATTAAAAAAATGTTCATGTGAATGTCGATAGAATAGTCGATATTTTATTAAGCACTAGTGAAAAGTTCATTTTTACTCCCGTCGTCTCCGGGCTTTGGACATTAAATAATAAATGGACGCACAGAGCCAAACAAAAAAACCAAGAAAAGTGGCACTAAAAGTCATTTCTATCATGTTTCAGTTGAAGCTAATAACGCTCACTTACAATAAACTATAATAAAAAAAACTCAAAGAATAAAAAACTTTGTGAAGTGAGCAATAAGTGTCAAATTTGCGAACAACACCGCAAAATAGTAGAAACTTTTTATGTTTAAGGAATAATGATGCTATACCGTAAGGTGACCAAATGTCAACTGTCAGAACTGAATAGCGGAGCAAAAGGACCGCAATATTTACTTCTGCAGTCCATTTTTTGGGGCCATTTTTTTGAGCTGTTTGGGGATCCACTTATATATTCTAAATCAATGTTAGAATGTAATAAAGGTTTCAATACAAATATTCAGTGATTAAACTTATTTTTTTAATAACTCAATAACGGTAAGAGTTAAAACACTAGTTTTTTAGAGAAATTAATTATATTTGACCTAAATAAGCTTCCCTTAAAGTTATAACATATGAAGAAAAACACGCTGTATATTGCCCAATTTCGCAAGGAGAAACAATGCTGTCAGATAATATATTTTAGAAGGCTTTGTCATGTCATGTTACGTATCCCAGCTGACTTTATTTAAGCTTATGTTGATGCAAGTGTCGTAACTCGACACAGCGAACTATGTGCTGACGGTCATGTGTCGCTGCCATACTGTGATGTTAATTATAACAGCTCATTACCATGTGCCGTGGGGTGACCGGCTTGCGAATAGTCCCCCACCATATCATCCCGTGGTTGCAGTAAGAGCCTGCTAAGGGAATAAATACCGGAAGATGGGCAGCAGCATCTTCCGCAGAGTAACAAGTAACAAACTGCGCGCGCCAACCCGCCTGCCAAGCGTGGCGCGTATGGCAACCCCCCCCCCCATGAAATGAACAAAACACAACCTAGGCCCCTAGTGCCCGGCAGTCCTGCTCTTCCTGGCTACGGTAGCGGCCAGAGAAACAGGGCAAGGGGTGCTAAGAATCACCGGCACCTATCCGGCTACCCACCCCCACGACGATTGGCCCTGGTAACACACAATATCCGCACTATGAGGGCTGACGAAAAGATTTACGAGCTGGAAGAGGAACTGAGCAAGTTACACTGGGACATAGTCGGGCTATGCGAAGTCCGTAGAGAAGGGGAGGACACCGTAACCCTGAAGTCCGGTAACTTGCTCTACCACCGGGAGGGCGACCAACAGTCCCAAGGTGGTGTCGGGTTTCTCGTCCACAGGTCCCTCGTAAACAACATAATAACCATCGAAAGTGTGTCGAGCAGGGTGGTATACCTGGTACTCAGAATATCCAAAAGATATTCGCTGAAGGTCATTCAGGTATATGCACCGACCTCGTCACACTCCGATGATGAAGTAGAAGTTATGTATGAGGACATAAGTAAGGCCATACATACTTCTAAAACCTACTTCACTGTTGTTATGGGGGACTTCAATGCAAAGTTGGGCAAGAAAAGCGGTGATGAGTTGAGAGTGGGGCAATTTGGCTATGGACAACGGAACCATAGGGGACAGAGGCTGGCCGACTTTTTGGAGAAAGAGGGACTCTTTATGATGAACTCTTTCTTCCAGAAGCCGCCTCAAAGGAGATGGACCTGGTTGAGTCCCGATGGTTCCACGAGAAATGAGATAGACTTCATCATGACCGACAGGAAACGTATATTCAGTGATGTGTCTGTGATCAACAGGGTGAAAACCGGTAGCGATCATCGAATCGTCAGGGGCTCACTGAATATCAATGTTAAACTTGAAAGGTCCAGCCTGATGAAGTCTACGCTCCGTCCCACTCGAGCCCATATCCAAAACCCCGAAAGCTTTCAACTTGAGCTCTCTAACCGCTTTGCTTGCCTTGAGGACTTGGCATCAGTGGACGAGATCAACGACGGGCTAGTACAAACTGTCTATATGGTAGGGTCTAAATTTTTTAGACCACGCCGTAAAGATAGACCTCAAAAACTGACCGTTCAAACTTTAAACCTCATGGCTGAACGACGCTCGCTACAGCTGCAATCTTCGCATGACGCGGAGTCATATAGGCAGCTCAATAGACGCATATCCAAGTCCTTGCGACATGACGTGCGTCTCTTTAATACTAACCGTGTTAAAGAGACAATCGAGCGAAACCAAGGCTCCAAAGTGTTCGCAAAGGACAAGTCTATTGGGCAAAGCCAGCTGACAAAGCTGAAACGGGAAGATGGCAGCATAGCGTCAACAAAAGCAGAGGTTTTAGGTGAGATCGAGAGGTTCTATGGACAGTTATATACTTCGGTCGCAAAGCCCGTTGACAGTTTGGTAGGAGATCCAAGAGCCAAGCTGTCCCGACACTACACCGAGGATATCCCGGACATCAGTCTGTACGAGATTAGGATGGCCCTGAAGCAGCTTAAAAACAACAAGGCGCCGGGCGATGACGGAATCACTTCAGAGCTTCTGAGAGCGGGTGGAACACCGGTTCTTAAAGTCCTCCAGAAGCTCTTTAATTCCGTCTTGTCCGAGGGCAAAACGCCTGAAGCATGGAACCGAGGCGAGGTGGTGCTGTTTTTCAAAAAAGGTGATAACAGCCTTTTGAAGAACTATAGACCCATCACGCTTCTGAGTCATGTTTATAAACTGTTTTCAAGGGTCATCACGAACCGTCTCGAATACAGACTTGATGACTTCCAGCCTCCCGAACAAGCTGGATTCCGAAAAGGCTATAGTACCATAGACCACATACATACGCTGCGACAAGTTATACAGAAGACCGAGGAGTATAACTTGCCATTATGCTTAGCGTTTGTGGACTATGAAAAAGCCTTCGATTCGGTAGAAATATGGGCAGTGCTTGAGTCTCTTCAGCGATGCCACATTGACTATCGGTACATCGAAGTGTTGAAGTGTTTGTATAGCAACGCCACAATGTCGGTCCGAGTACAGGAGCAGACTACGAAGGCTATTCCGTTGCGAAGAGGCGTAAGGCAGGGAGATGTTATATCTCCGAAACTGTTTACTGCCGCAATGGAAGATGCCTTTAAGCTCCTGGAATGGCAAGGACTTGGCATCAATGTGAACGGCGAAAACATCACTCACCTTCGGTTTGCCGACGATATCGTAGTCATGGCAGAGTCGATGGAGGAACTCAGCAAAATGCTCAATGACCTTAACCGAGTTTCTCAACGGGTGGGCTTGAAAATGAACATGGATAAGACGAAAGTTATGTCAAATGCCAATGTTGTGCTCACTCCGGTTTCTGTTGAAAACTCGGTACTCGAAGTTGTTGACTCGTACATCTACCTAGGACAAGTAGTCCAATTAGGTAGGTCCAACTTCGAGAAAGAGGTCAACCGCCGAATCCAACTCGGTTGGGCAGCGTTCGGGAAACTACGCGATGTCTTTTCGTCCGACATACCTCAGTGCCTTAAGACGAAAGTCTACAATCAATGTGTGTTACCAGTGATGACTTACGGCGCCGAAACGTGGTCCTTCACCATCGGCCTCATCTCTAAACTCAGAGTCGCTCAAAGAGCTATGGAGAGGGCTATGCTCGGAGTTTCTCTGCGTGATCGAATCAGAAATGAGGAGATCCGTAGGCGAACTAAAGTTACTGACATAGCCCTCCGGATTAGTAAGCTGAGCTGGCAATGGGCAGGCCACATTGCACGCAGAGCAGATGGTCGATGGGGTCGAAAAGTACTCGAGTGGAGACCACGGCTAGGCAAACGCAGCGTAGGACGTCCACCCACAAGATGGACAGACGACCTTATGAAGGTCGCCGGGACACGCTGGATGCAGGTCGCATCTAACCGGTACATGTGGAGGTCCAGATGGGAGGCCTATGTTCAGCAGTGGACGTCTTATGGCTGAGATGATGATGATGATGATGATGATTACCATTTCTAATGTAGGTATTGTACCAAGTAAAGCTAGTAAAAACAGCCTCGAACATAATTAATATTCCACATAGTGTAACTGCCATAATTTACATATTTGTATGACCGGTTGCGGCTATTTAAAAGAATCGCTCATAAATTGTTATGAATAACATTTAAATTCGAAATAACAGCGTTATTATTGAAATTTTCTTAATTATCAGTCTTTTCTTGGAGATGTTAATATTCTTGTAGATACTTTAAATAACCAGTTTTATATTGTTTGCTTAGGACGGATGCCACACCGCTCAAATGGCACTTAAGGTCCAGGTTTTTGGTTTATGCTTAAATTAATTTGAATATTATCGTTATAATCTGAACATTCCTTGCTATTTCGTTCGCTTAGACGTACTTAATGACGAGGAGTCAAAACATTTGCGATCCTTGTAATTCTTGTAATAGTCCAGAGTTGAGACTCTTCTTTAGAACAGTAATTTTTATTCATCAGGATCATGATAATTTAATTATATATCTGATTTCTTGTCAACTTTAACTCATATAAACAACCACCGACACCATTACTAGAACCATTACTCGGAAGATTACTATGTAACTTCACGTACAATACAGCTTAATTAAAAAGCCGTTAAACTCTTCCTGTAAACCATATTGTATCAGAAGTTTCATAGTAATTTTCTGGGTGACATTACCATCAGTCTGTCAAGTGTGGATGGTGCAACTGGAGAGTCGCACCAACAACACTTGACAGGCCGATCAAAGTTACCCACATTATTATGAAACTTCATAACTTCGTACAATACCTACATTTTAACGCTTCAAGGCGGTTTGGTGCAATCCACCATAAGTGTTTGCTCTCATCCTCGGCCTTATGTTCGTCCACTGCTGAATTTGAATATAGGCATCTCCAATAGCTCGTCACTGTGATTTACGGTCGGTTTATTTTTATTTTATTGGTTAAGAAACAAACAGTCGCATAAAAGTTACACATTACTACAATACATTTTTTAAATTGTAGACTTACAGTTTCCTTACTAGATAATATTTTAACCTAAACTAACACAATCACATAGGGTTATTGCTAACAAGTTAGTTATACGCATCGCCCATATGTACGCATCGCGATATGCATTCATATATATACACATCATGCATATATACATGATGCGGTTTTATATACATATGCATGTGATGTGGTTTTATATGTATATATATAAATACACACACACACACAACATAAGCGATGCATACAACCAATATATGTATATGTATATACATATATAAACATACAGTGGCGTTCAGAATTGCATGGACGATTTATGAATGAATTCATTCATAAACCGTCCATGCAACTCCGAACCCGACCGTACATACATACACATACACACACACATTGTGTGTGTGACACATTAAGAAATAAAACCTAATCTAATCTAAGGCTCTATACAATCCATAGATAACCGCTTAAATGTATACAATTTCTCGTGGAAAATATCTACTTTATTAAATTTTTCGTTATAAAGCCTGCACGCTCTTCTATCAAAACTGTTTCTCGCATATGAAGTACGACTACGAGGTATATGAAAGAGAGGTTTCATTCTACATGTCCGTTCACAACGTCTGGGTACTCTAAGGGTAAGGGAGTGTAACAAAGAGGGGGCATCGATGAAATTATTAATAATTTTAAAAAGAATTAAGATGTCAATACGATCGCGACGAGAACTTAAGTATGTGCTTCTTTGTCTTTTAAGAGCTGTGACATAATCCACGTATTTATTTCCGGTGCGGAACTCAATCGCTTTAACAAATTTCTTTTGAACTATTTCTATTTTATCACTATGAATCTTATAAAATGGATTCCAAACTGCGCTTGCAAATTCCAACCGACTACGGACATAACTATTAAATAAAACTTTGTAAGTTGAAAGTTTCTTAAAGGGTTTACCTACCCGAAGTATAAAACCCAACTGCTTAAAAGATTTACTTAAAATACTATTTATATGAGGTATAAATGTAAGTTTGGTGTCCATAATTACACCGAGATCGCGAATCTGGCTTACACGGGCTAGGTCTTTGTTGCATAGTTTGTAATTAAAGTTTAAAGTTGTACGTTTCCTACTAAAACTGATAGTGAAACATTTGTCTGGATTCAAAAATAAGTTATTAGTGATACAAAAATTCTGAAAGGTATTTAAATCATTTTGTAGGGCTAAACAGTCGTCAGAATTTTTTATTACTTTGAAAATTTTTGTGTCATCAGCATATAAAAGCATACTTGAACTATTTATGCATTCTGTAATATCATTAATATAAATAATGAATAACAATGGTCCCAAATGTGACCCCTGTGGTACACCAGAAGTAATATGTCTATAGTGAGACGTGTGTCCTTTGACAGCTACTGCCTGTGAGCGATTTTCAACATAGGATTTTATCCAGCGGAACAGGTCGCCGTGAATACCTAATTGTTAAAGCTTCAAAAGTAAGCGCTCGTGGCAAACCTTATCGAATGCCTTAGCGAAATCGGTATACACTGCGTCAACCTGATAGCCTCTGTCTAATGCATCTAATATGGTTTCAGTAAAAGATAAAAGGTTTGAGTCTACACTACGCCCACTAAGAAAACCATGTTGATTTGGAATTATATGCCGGCGCAAAGCAGAAGAAAGCTGATCTGTTACTATTTTCTCCAAGATCTTTCCAAATTGACACAATTTTGAAATTGGTCGGTACTGTTCTATCCTATCGCTAGCTTCTCCTTTTGGTATTGGCGTAACCAATGCACGTTTCCATATGGTTGGTACGGATCCTTCCCGAATAGATTTTTCAAAAAGTAAAGTTATCGGAACTATTAAGTTGGAAGCACAATTTTTTATCAAGATGGGAGGAATAAAATCAGGACCAGAGCCCTTATTAATATTAATGCGTTTAAGATACCCATTGACGAGACCCTTACTAATGAAAATTGTGTCCATATCAAAAACATTATTATTTACAGGTGCTAGATTATTAAGGTCTACAGAACTGTCAGCAGGTTTTTCAAACACAGAGTGAAAATGTTCATTAAATAAATCACATATTTGCGAGCCTTCAGTAGCTGTAATACCTTTGTAATGCATAACCTGAGGAAGGCCGCTTTTAGCAAAAACTGATTTAATATATGTCCAAAATAATTTAGGGTGACAATTAATTTTAGATTCAGTATTTTCAATAAAATTCCTATAACAAGTTCGTTCAAACTTCAAAACTCGTTTCCTTAACAATTTATAACTATCCAAATCTAGAGGGCTACCGTAAGTCTTCCACCGCTTATGATATTTCTTTTTTTCATTTAACATTCTTCTAAGAGGCCTATTGTACCACGGGGGCCTGGAACAAGATATACGTTGAGGGACTTTCGGAACAAATTTATCAATTAAGTAATTTAATATATCATAAAAAATTAAAACACAGTCCTCTAACACACGGCCTGAAAAAAGATCGCACCATTTTATTGTAGATAATTCATTATTTATATTATTAAAATTTGCCTTAAAAAATTGGTACACGTAAGTTGAAGCCGGTTTGAGGGGACGCGTATAAAATATGTTTATCTCAATTTGTAGGGCTTTATGGTGCAAGTCTTCGGGTGTTAAGAGGTCCTTGCTAGCTGTTACTATGCAATTCTTGTTACAAAAAATGAGATCTAAAATACGCTGATTAATATTAAAACAGCTATTATATTGTTCCAACCCTGAAAAAGACAAAAAATCACTTAATAATTGAGAGGGTAAAGTACTACTAGTATTAAGAATTAATTTTGAAAAATCATTTACGACCCACTGCGCGTCTGATATATTAAAATCGCCCGTTATAAGAAAAACGTCATTCGGATTATCTATTATGACTTGAATACAGATTTCGCAAAAGTTCTCCAACACGACCCTATAACATAGTCATAGTCATAGTCATAGGTATTTATTTGCAATAAAACATAATGAAATGCATGCAAATACAATTTTACACATGTCTTAATAGCATTACAGATATTGTAATGTCAGATGTACAGATATGAAGTAGATAGGAATACAGAACAATAAAGAATAATGACGGTAAAAGATAAAATGTCGAGTAATAAGGGTCAAACAATAATAATAACGGTTGAATTAACAAACACTAAAAAATAGAGAATACAGAATGTCAATAAGATGCTAATTATAATGATTGAAGAAATTAAAGTATAAATAATAAAATAATAAAGCTAGGAATAATAACAATGTCAAGTGATATCTTACATTAGTTTAATGCATTCGCAAAGAATTCTTTAATTGAGTAATATGGCTTGTTAATGAAATGCTCTTTTAGTTTTCTTTCAAATGCCCTAAAATCTTGGCATTCCTTAATAGATATGTCTAACTTATTAAAAACCCTAATTGCTGTGTTGTTAAAACTTTTGTCAAAATAATTAAAATTAGATTTAGTTACCATAAAGTCATTCCTAATTCTAAAGTTACTACGCACTGTTTTAGTCTTATATCTGTCTTTGTTTTTAAACACATATATACATAGACAGTACAGGTAAAGAGATACAGCTGTTAGTATTCTATTTTCTATAAACATAGACCTATGTGTATCTGGTATATCGGTACATCCTGTAATATACCGTAAAGCTTTTTTTTGTTTTAGAAGTACGTCAATTACATTTGAGCCATTCCCCCAAACCTCTATGCAGTATCTCATAATACTTTCAAAGTGTGCGTAATAAACCATTTTTAATGTACTACTGTCTGCATAAGTAGAAAGGGTCTTTAAGACATAGCAGGCACCAGCTAGCCGATTTGAAACCATCTCAATTTGATTATGCCATCTTAGGAAGGGATCCAATTCTACTCCAAGGAATCTAACACACTCGGATTTTGCGATAGGGAGGTTATAGTTTGTATCGGGGCTATTATACCCTCGACGAAAGATCATGTAATAGCTTTTACTGCAGTTGATGTTTAAATTATTTGAGGAAACATGGTCCGTGCGGAATGTAAACACAACAAATATTTATAAAAGTTTGTCCTTGGAGGGCATTCTGTGATAACGGTAATGATACCCATATGCACTCAGCGGACGCGGGAGAGGGGCACGGCCAATTCCGCTGAGTCGGCAGATACTCGCGGCGCACGGCCACCGCCACTCCCCCGCCCCGCTCCAGGCCACTCTCATCAGCTGATCGGTCACAACGATAGACAATATACCTATTGTCGAACATTTCCTTATCATAATAGTTTGCATTTAACCAACTCTCAGTGATGCAAATAAAATCATAATTAGACATTGCGACCTGAGAATAAAACTGATGTGTTTTTGTACGGAGCCCCCTTACGTTTTGGTAATAACCATTAAAAAGTTTAGCAGAAGTAGACATTAAATGAGTCAAAAAATACGTGACCTTTTAGTCCATTAGTAATTGTTAGCTTTGAGTACCACAACGTGACGATTATAAGTAAATAGTATGATTGGCGTTGTGAATGAAACAAAAAATACTTGTAGTTATTTATAGAAACAAATAAATATACGGTTCTATTTGTGATCGAGGTTGCATACATCGAATAAATATGAGGCACAGGTATTATAACGAAAATAACAGTATTTTTAGTACTAAAAATAGGCAACACTATAAAAAGTCATTTAATTTTGTTAAAATCAAAATGCCTATTTATCACCAATATTTTGGACGTTTCTGTTTTCCGAGCTAAGATTTTACAGTCTCGAATCCAGACATAGGCGAGTTTATTTTCTTTCTTGAGATCCCTTGCCTTCTTCAGCAACATTTTGCTAGCCGGAGTGAGATGATCGCCCAAAAACAGGTTCAGGGACGGTCCATCGAGGCCGATGGAGGAAGTCGTAATTCCTTTACGAGCACGTACCGCCGAAAGAAGCTGGTCCTTGTACTTGCGCCGGGTAAACTTGACGATCACAGCTGGTTCCCGGATATTCGACGATCGCTCCTGGTTGTTATCGCCGCCATCGCCAATTGCCGGTTGGAAACGTCGCACACGCTGAATGCTGTCTATAAAATGTTCTTCCAATTTTAATCCCACGACGGTGTGAATATTTCCTAGTATGCTGACCAGATTTTCACCTTTTTTAAAGGGCAAGCCGGAAATTTCAAAGTTGTTTATTCTCGAGTACTGCTCATGAGTTTCTCGGGTTTCTGGAGCGGATCCAGAGGGGGGGCGTCAATGGGAACTTGTCCCCCCTGACACTGAACCAAGGTACTGTTTTTTAACGATTGAAAAAAATTGACTTCAGTATAAACTGTTATCACATAATTTATTTCACTTATCATGGATGCAGACTATCTACTTATT
This sequence comes from Thaumatotibia leucotreta, assembly GCA_025490895.1. NCBI lineage: Eukaryota > Metazoa > Arthropoda > Insecta > Lepidoptera > Tortricidae > Thaumatotibia > Thaumatotibia leucotreta. The sequence continues at coordinate 15,132 of JALPQI010007792.1, read as the reverse complement.
TATTTATTTAACCTTTATTGCACAAGAAAAAACAAGATTATTGTACAAAAGGCGAACTTAATGCTAAAAAGCATTCTCTACCAGTCAATCTTCGGGCAAAGCAGATAGGCTGTGGACGATGCAACAAAAGCTTATATTACTGCTTCTATTATATTACTAGGCACAGACATGAAAATGTAAGCTACGAAATAAATACCTATTTTTCATTTTCATTTTCAATTTATTAAGTCGATGCCCCCCCTTAAACGAAATCCTGGATCCGCGCCTGGTTTCTGTTTGCCTTTCTTTGGCCCTCAAAGCAATACACGTATTCCAGCCATCGGGCGACCTGCAGAAGTGCCCGCACTGCAACCGCGCGTTCGGCGTGCGCGCCTTCGAGCGTCACGTGGAGTGGTGCGCCGACAAGGCCAAGATCCTGCCCGCCGCGCCCGCGCAGCCGCCGCACCTGTCCGACGCCAAGCAGCGCCTCCACGCGCGCACGCAGTACAAGGCGCCGCTGGCCAGGGGCAGGAGGTAGGTCCGAGCGGCACGTGAGTGGTCGCCGACACCAAGATCCTGCCCGCCGCGCCCGCGCAGCCGCCGCACCTGTCCGACGCCAAGCAGCGCCTCCACGCGCGCACGCAGTACAAGGCGCCGCTGGCCAGGGGCAGGAGGTAGGTCCGAGCGGCACGTGAGTGGTCGCCGACACCAAGATCCTGCCCGCCGCGCCCGCGCAGCCGCCGCACCTGTCCGACGCCAAGCAGCGCCTCCACGCGCGCACGCAGTACAAGGCGCCGCTGGCCAGGGGCAGGAGGTAGGTCCGAGCGGCACGTGAGTGGTCGCCGACACCAAGATCCTGCCCGCCGCGCCCGCGCAGCCGCCGCACCTGTCCGACGCCAAGCAGCGCCTCCACGCGCGCACGCAGTACAAGGCGCCGCTGGCCAGGGGCAGGAGGTAGGATCTTGCGGCACGTGGAGTGGTCGCCGACACCAAGATCCTGCCCGCCGCGCCCGCGCAGCCGCCGCACCTGTCCGACGCCAAGCAGCGCCTCCACGCGCGCACGCAGTACAAGGCGCCGCTGGCCAGGGGCAGGAGGTAGGTTCTTGCGGCACGTGGAGTGGTCGCCGACACCAAGATCCTGCCCGCCGCGCCCGCGCAGCCGCCGCACCTGTCCGACGCCAAGCAGCGCCTCCACGCGCGCACGCAGTACAAGGCGCCGCTGGCCAGGGGCAGGAGGTAGGTTCTTGCGGCACGTGGAGTGGTCGCCGACACCAAGATCCTGCCCGCCGCGCCCGCGCAGCCGCCGCACCTGTCCGACGCCAAGCAGCGCCTCCACGCGCGCACGCAGTACAAGGCGCCGCTGGCCAGGGGCAGGAGGTAGGTCCGAGCGGCACGTGGAGTGGTCGCCGACACCAAGATCCTGCCCGCCGCGCGAGCGTTTGGTTAGGTTGAGGCCTAATTAGTCCCATTTAGGAGCATTCCATGAAAACATCTACTTTTTGTCGCTTACGACTCACTATGGTAGCTACCGTAATAAAATATGCCAGCTGCTAGGAAACAATGCCAATCTAAAGGCCTAGATACGTTATTATTATACCGTAACTCAGCTTACTAATTAAAGGCCATAGTCGGATTTTCATAGTAAGTCAGCCTTTAAATCAACCAGACTCTAGTATTTTTTTGTGAGTACCTCTTATGGTGAAGAATATTTCTGCTGAGTATCAACGTCCTATTGGTGACAGTTTTTGACTTATGATTTTTTTTAGTTTTTTCTTTAATGTGTTGTATCTCAGGATGTATAAAAGCGAATTGCTTCAAATTTTGAAATAATGTTCTTTATTTAGATATGCATCGAATTTAAAAAAATGAATATCGATTGTCGTATAAAAAAAAGAAAAAAAAAGACCAAAAAATTTTTCATATTTTTTTTTGTGTACCTATGAAGTAGTGACACCTCTATTTTCTTTTTCTAATTATAGACCATACATTGGCCTACTAGTTGCCTAAGTATAAAAATTTTCCAAGCGGTACTTCTTACCAAAAATCGGCAATATGTGTGGTCAAGTTCTGCATTCAATCGGTGTTTTTCAATGTAGTATACAAACTCTTCATTTATATTTGAGTTTTCTTATCAGGTTATCTTATTTAAGAGTAAATGCTAATGACAACTTAATGTCATCATGATGCAAGCTGTTTATTTCATTATTAATCGGCCGTTTACCATTTCAACTAGCGTATCTCGATAATATTTAACTGCAATATATTATTTTTAATGAATATCTCATAAATAATATCGAATTACGCTAGTTAAAATAATAAACGGCCGATTAATAATGAAATAAACAGCTTGCATCATGATGACATTAAGTTGTCATTAGCATTTACTCTTAAATAAGATAACCTGATAAGAAAACTCAAATATAAATGAAGAGTTTGTGTACTACATTGAAAAACACCGATTGAATGCAGAACTTGACCACACATATTGCCGATTTTTGGTAAGAAGTACCGCTTGGAAAATTTTTATACTTAGGCAACTAGTAGGCCAATGTATGGTCTATAATTAGAAAAAGAAAATAGAGGTGTCACTACTTCATAGGTACACAAAAAAAAATATGAAAAATTTTTTGGTCTTTTTTTTTCTTTTTTTTATACGACAATCGATATTCATTTTTTTAAATTCGATGCATATCTAAATAAAGAACATTATTTCAAAATTTGAAGCAATTCGCTTTTATACATCCTGAGATACAACACATTAAAGAAAAAACTAAAAAAAATCGTAAGTCAAAAACTGTCACCAATAGGACGTTGATACTCAGCAGAAATATTCTTCACCATAAGAGGTACTCACAAAAAAATACTAGAGTCTGGTTGATTTAAAGGCTGACTTACTATGAAAATCCGACTATGGCCTTTTTAAAAAGTATTGAAAAGACAGTGTCGCTTACGACAGTTTTCATGGAATGCTCCTTTAACAGAGAAAAAATGGGTATCGGTAGGCAAAGGCGAGTCATCTTAACTATCTTTGTCGGACTATTAACATAGTACATTACAACACAAGTGCGAAAACATGAAATTCGAAACGAGTTGCGATGTTTTAAAACACGACCGAAGGGAGTTTTTAATCGACACGAGTTACGGATTTTCTATTTGCACGTGTCACGTACGACGTTTTTTTTAGTACAGATGGCCCTCCGAAGTTTTGGACCTGACGTAAAATGACCCACTTCTCGCACTAGAGCCTAAAAAAGGCACCATCTGTACTAAAAAAGAAGTTTTCTCTTTGTTGAGACGCTACTAAGCGTTAAAGAATGGCAACTTAGATACGCAAGTACACACCCTAAAATGAAATGCGTTTGTTTCATCCAGATCGTCCCAAACCCGCGACAAGTCGTCCAACAGCCGCTCGGCGTCGGTGGAGTCGTCCCGCGGCGTGTCGCCGCCGCCGCCGCGCGACTGCGGCGACGGCCGACGGCGCGCGAGGGCTTCAGGTACCTTAACATGTCTCCTGTTCGTTGCCGCCGCGATTTGGGCTCTACTTTTCACTTACGATCAGGTGGAGTGGAGCTACTTTGTTGTGCCAACATAAAAAAAAAAAAAAAAAAAACGTCGGCTGACAAGCAAAATTTACTATAAAAACTCTCACTACTCTTAGCAACCTCTTATGTCATTATTGAATCAGAACTGAGATACGAGCTTTATTTCAAGTAGGTATTTGGTACTTAGTGAGTTTTGCTTGTCACCCGACGATATGTCGTTGAGATTGCCATTCCGTTATGTGCACAATAGGGATGATGACTGTAGTTAAAATAAATTATTTAACATTATGCACGACATAATACACGAAGAAATTATTACTAAGATGTAGATTGAAGTATTTTTTGTACAGAACTTCTATTTAATAAATTGAAAAGAACTTAAAAGAGTAGGTCATTTGGCAGTACTCAAACGTGACGTCACTTTTGAGTATTTCATATTAAATTCCATAGTGGTGAATTCTGGTGATCGTTTTGACAGTTCGAAAAAAGATGCTGATTTGACTTGCCAGTCATCATCCCTATTATAGCAACTGAAAAAGGACCCCGTGCCTAAAGTATGGAAAATGTGGTTTCAGTTAAATGGGCTGGAATTTCGATATTCTGTAGACGTCAGTGCTCTGAACAAAAGTCTCTATGAGTGCTACCATGATTTCCGAGACCCTATCAAAGTTATGACTGATTTTACATCTATGAATTGAGATGCCGATGAAATAAAAAATTAAGGGTAAAATTAAAATCACTTTAGGCACGGGGTCTTTTATTCAAATGACATAAGTTTACAAGTCTTCTTCTGTCAAATTATGAATTCACATATGTGGGTATTGGCAATCTCAACGACGATTATATTCATAAACGTCTTCTAACAGTGCGAGATAGACTCACGTTCCGTACTTCACGAATATTGACATTTTCTACGATAATTTAAAATACTATGGACTTCTTTTAGGCTTTCCTGTAAACTATACGTAAGGAACTATTTTTCCAAAATATTAAACCCAGTAGTTTCTACGTTCATAAATGATAATTTTTCACCAATTTTTTTTAAATAACTTCAATATTATTTATCTTACAAAAATCTTTACACTAACCCCTTTTATTTGATATATCCCCAAAAGTAACACTCATATTTAAAATTCATTTATTTACGTTCCACGTCCATCAGTGGGTCACCAATTTCCATATGTGTGCCAAATTTCAACTAAGTCGGTTCCAATCGGCTGTAACAGAGGGACAGACAGAAGAGTTTTTCTTTTTGAGGTGCGGAACGCTAAAAATATTTTTCTTCTCTTATACTTCCATAAGTCGGCAAAATAGTAAAAATGGTACTTTACCACGTTACTTTCATTAATTGCAGAATCCATGTCGAGCAACGATTGCAATGACGAACCGTCACCTCATGTACCAGTGATTAGGAACCCCAGAAATTCGCAAAATAATTCTTCAGGCGATGCCAATGTTAAGGCGAGGCAAGCTAGATTAGCCAGAGATCTAAGTAGTACCAGGTAAGTCACTGATTATTAAGGAACATGTAATTATTGATTTTAGTTAGCAAATAAGGGGAAAGGAAGCGGTGGTTGTATTTGTTTTTTTTTTGCGCATTTTTCGTTCCTGTCTCCTTGTTTGTTCGCTAAGTTGTATCGAAATCTATACTACCTTCCTTTCCCCTTCCATAGAAACTCCAAAGAACCCAAACCTCCTAATATTCAACAAGAAACTACCGATCCCTCAAATCCAAAAAGTATTCAAGACAAAACAAAACAAACACGGAATATTAAAAAAGAAAACCAATTGAAGAAGCTAGAAGAAATTGCCAATAAATATCATGAACGACAAGCGAAAGTTGCCGAGGAAAAACAAGAAGAGAAGAAGAAAAGACAAGAGAAGAGACAAATACCAGTTTTGAAAAGAGTTGTAACTAAAAAAGTGCAACCTAAAGATGAAATAGTGGAACCAGTGGAAATATCGGAACCTACCAAAGTATTGCCAAAACCTGTAACAAAACCGAACACAAATAAAGCTAAACCAACACTTCCGAAGTCTTCGGAAGTACCAATTCCAGAAAAAAATGTAAAAGAAAAGGCTGTGAAGAAAAGGGCTAAGAAAGATACAGTATTAGTAAAAGAAAACAGCATGAGTGTAGATAGTTTAGATGGCTGTGTTACAGTTAATTCTACAGGAAATAGCAAATTCTGTCAGACAGTAGGTATCAACACAGAACTTTTTTGTGTTCCATGTATTATCCACGAAAATGTAGACGTCAAGCCTCCAAGTAGTAATAATAAAAATAAAAAGTCACTCGTTGAATGTACACAGGGTAGTGCCCGAAAAGTTAAAAGTATTGTGACAGATAATACACTAGAAGTTCTGTATAAAAATTCTTCAATCGACAGTTCTTATAATACTCAGGCAACAACAAGTTCGACAACAACAACAATTAACAGATCTGAAAATGACATGTCAGAAAACTCAAAAGATACAAGAAATCGGGGCAATGAACTAGCCTCTGAAAGAGACGATAATTTCTCAATTAATGTAAACTATTCGAAATCGGAACCAATCGATTCACTAGAAGTTTTAGAAGATGACCACGAAGTAAAAGAAATCCTTGATGCGTCTGGCGATCACTTTGAAGATAGCTTCGAACATGACGCCTGTGATAATAATTTGTCTAGTTCTGACAAAAATAAGTATGAAGAAGATAATGATGATGAGAACAACCAATCGAGCCATGGTAGACATGGGAGTGGCGATACATATACTAAATTCACTGAAAATCCAAAAGACTTGGAAGAATTTATGCATTTAACAGATGATATGATGAGTTCCCAAACTCGGGTAGAATTGGATTTGGCGAAACATATCGACAACTTACATACACCAAGAACTGTTTCTTTAGAAACACTAAACGATAAAATATCGAACACTGAAGATGAGACAGAAAACAAGAAACATTTTTCAGATACTTTCGAAGACTTAAAGCTTGATTTGAAGGAATTGCTACAAAAGGCTGGTGACACAGTAAAAACTTCTGCAAAGCAAACAGATCGGAGATCTGATACAAAAGAGACGAAAAACATTTCTGACATGGAACATATCACAGTTTATGGTTTAAAGCACTATGAAAAGCAAAAAGTCCAAGAACTCCCCAGCAACAATGACAATTCCTCGTTAAAGTTGCCTTCTATAACGGTGACTAATAAACTGGAACCCAAAGTAGCTTGCACAAAGAAAAGAATGCAAAAGATCTTCAAATCAAATAGACAATATATTTTGTTACGTGAGCAAAGTCGAGATAATGCGGATAACAGAACTTTTATAGTCGCAGAGAATGCTGACAGTGACGACCAATCTATATCCACAGAGGCGCCGCCTTTAAAGTTGCCAAGGATAGAAAGCGCAAGGTTAAGTCTTACTATCCAATTCATTACCTTCCTGACCACATCTAACAACTTTTATTTCAGATTAGATAAGCCGAAAGGTACTTGTGTTACGTTTTTTTTTATATTCTTTGTAATTGTTGTTTGTGACTTTTTACTAGGGATCTAATACTTTTATTTCAGACTGGACGACGGTTACGACCCATTCCTATCAGCTGCTAGGCAAATGAAAGAGCTCCTATCTTCAGATACAGACATCCCTAAAAAGATGCTCAACTCTTCCAAAGACCTCACCCGCACCCTTCCCATCCTCCGTCCTTCGAGGGACAAAGTTCCAATGTCACATCTTCGCACAGAAAATTCCAAAATGATAAAAGATACTCTGAACAAAACATATCAGAAAACACCAACTCTGCAGAGAATGAAATCTTTTGGCAGCACAAACGACAGCAACACTAGTAGCAACACCAACAGTTTCGGGGGTAGATGCAGCTCTTTTAGACTTAACAGAAATGATAAAAAACCTAGTCCAAAACTGAACACTACCTTTACTAAATCGAGTAAAGAAAATGTTAGTATGGCAGACAAAACAAACTTCAATCGCAATAGCAATCTCAATAGGTCATTCTCAAGTTACACAACATCTAGTTATAGTACTCCTAAACCAAAAGACAAAATCCCAAAAATCGCCACCTCTATGTACCATAGCTTTACGCGAACTACAATAAAACAACCTGTTAAATTAGACAAAATAAAAAGAGATGAAGAAAAGAAAAATTTCGTGAATCTAGATGCAATCCTTGCAGACGATAATTCGTCTATGACGGACAGTAATTATATTGATCCCAGGCTAATTAATGAAAACGATAACCTGCCTATTAATGTCAATACCATTTTAAATAATCCCGACATTATTAGCAGTATGGAGAGTCTACTTACTACAGAAAACTTGCCTTCTAAATTTGATTCTTTCAGCAAAACAAGTAATCATAATTATGAATTAAATGGTAACATTGATTCACAAACCAAAACCGAAAAAGACAAAGCTAACAACAACACCGATACCAATAAACTAATTGCGGCCCCAGTTGATAACTTAAGTGCGCAATATGATAAAATTATGTCGTCTTTGGAAGAAAGCATTGCTTCTAAAACCTTAGCTAGGGATGAGGAGTCTGTCTTCGAGGAATTTGATCTCGAAGAGTTCATGACCACTTTTGACGAGGAAATTCATAAAAGGAAATCTGAAAATAAAAGAATATGTAGTTCCACCACTAGGGTTGTCAGACAGTCTGAGCTCAATGGTAGCACTCGGACTTCGGCATTTAGTAGCGTTAGCTCTACTCCAAAACAAATAAATCCCAATAGTAACGGTCTTAGTCTCACCCCAGTTACCAACAAGCCTTTCAATTTTAGCAGTAACAATATCGTGAGCGAAAACCTCTTCCCTTCTTCCGTGAAACGTTCCACTTCCCTCCTCGACTCCATCCACAAGAAGGTCTCGAAAACGGATAGCGGGAACTCGCGCCATAAATCGGACCAACTCGAACAAGACATTATGCAATCTTTGAAAGATTTCGACAAGCTCTACGACTCCGAGAAGAACCATTCGAACAAAGATATTATGAATTATAATACGCACATTCATAACGGGACAGAGAAGCAATCGCGGGGTAAAACACATCGAAAAAGTGGGAAATCCGAGAACAATTCCAACGGGAACTACACGCCAAATGGGAAATCCAGTAACGACTCGGCTTATAGCAGGTTAGTCAGGTACTGTGTAGTTCATTTGTGATACAATACGCCTTAAGAAGATTTAGCTTCATAAGGTATACAATTTAATGTACCATCACGAACAGGAACCTGTTGGGCCACTTACCAATTTTCATAATTACTACGTATCAGTGTAACTCAAAAATGATGTAGTAAAAACTTTTGCGTCGTTCGAAATATAAGGGGTAAGTTACGAATACCCGTTCGTAACTTACCCCTTATGTTCAGTGGTTCAATAAACCCGGTTCCCGAGCACAAGACAAGACAGTCAACTTAAAAAACAGCTTTTAGAATAATCCATCATGAACTTTATTTACGCGGCTATGTATTTTCAGCTTAAACAGGATATCTCCCTCGAAATTAACGGTGTGTCCAAAAGAGTTAAACGGACCATCGTCGCTAGAGCGAATACCGGCGGGCTCGGATTCCAGCGGGACGAAGGACGAGATCCGGTCGGTGTCGAGCGAAGAGTTCCTCGCCATGGAGCGCTCGGCCGAGCTGGACGAGCCCATACCGCCGCCGGACCATGCGCCGTACAAGGAACCAGACAATCAGATACATGGTAAGTGTGTAATAATAGTAAAGTGAAGAAAAAAGAAGACCTTGAGCCTCGAAATTAGCGTTTTTCACCATAAGGTCATTTGTATCACAAGAAGTCCTGTCTCCGGTTTTTGCATCTAGGGTAAAACCAGGATACATGCCCAAGTGGAATAATAAGTCATTTGTTTTCCAAATTTTACTTGTACTCTATACCCTTGTAGAATAAGCGTGACAGCTAGTAGCTACAGTTAGGGAAAGTAGCGAGTGGATAGATGGTGACTAAATTCATGAAACGTACAATGCCTGTATTGAATTTAGTGTGAATTGTCTAAACGTACTTACGTTCCAGAGAAGCGCGTGGGCTCCCACGCATCCTCGCGGCGCGGCTCGTGGCGGCCGCGCGCACTGAGCTCCAGCAGCTCGGAGGCGTCGCTGCCCGCCGCGCCGCGCCTGTCGCGCTTCTGCCACGAGTGCGGCAGCCGCTTCCCCGTCGACAGCGCCAAGTTCTGCATCGAGTGCGGCGTCAAGCGCCTGGCCGTGTAGCCCGACTCGACCCAGAGTGTTATACCGATACCGAGCGGACGTGATCTAGTCTTTAGTGGTAGCTGGGTGTGATAAGCTTTGCGTTTTCGGTACCGCACCGCGAGCGGCTTTCGTTTTAAGACTCCGGTTGTGCTCATTCTGCTCGGTCTGTTGCGTTAGCTGACGAAATACTGGCCGGTATTGATAAGCGTCGATGGGCAGAATTTTGATTACGCTTTGTATTGTTTTGTCGTTTCGGAGACATGTTTTGATGTCCGACGAAACTGACCTGAGGATTGCACGTATTGCGATCGTGGTATGCACGAAGCTATGTAATTTACATAATTTATCGTTATTGACTCTACACGAATCTGATAGTATTGGAAAATCATGAGATCTGAAATACTGTAATACGATCTTGATAAATAATAATGCAATTATATAAATAAAATGTAATTAATTTATATAATGTATACAGCTGTTAACAGGACCAAACTGGAAAATGTTCTAGCCTTAAACTTTTGTATAAGAAAGATAACAATTTGTATTCAGTAGGTCTTGAAGATGATACTATCCTCTTTTTAAATGTTTGTTACCGAATGTCTTAAACTAATTTGTGCCTTCCTGAGTAGCTAGATTAAAAACAAATTAATATATTGTTCGATACCGTTACAAAGTTGTGTTGATATTTCCGTTATTTTAGTTGAAGTGTTTTTTTTTTTATTCCAACAAATGCCAAAACAACAAGTGGAAGCTTTGGAATGCAAAATGTCTGTGATATGCGAAAATAATTGGTAAAAGAGCAAAATCAGTTCTCTTCCTCACATGGAATAAATCTTAATTTTAAGTGCCAATATCATCCTTGGATTTTGAATGGAATTTTTTTGTGTGCATTTATGTTTTGCGATTGTTAGCCAACGCTATTTTATTTTTTTTATTATTATTTGTGATTGCCCTTCTAAGGATTTCCACTAATGTCTACAGACTACAACATAGTTGGCCATTTTAACAAGACTGATTTTATTTTCAAAGTTTTCGAACTATGAATAATCCTTAGTTACTGTTGTATATTATGTTTTAATAAAATAACAATTTATCATGTAATAAATTAACATTTCAATAAATCAAATGTGTTTCATTGCATCTGTGTCCTCTATTCTAACTTCTGCATGAACCCCGACAGAAAACAACTTTATGTATTTTATTTATCATATTTATTATCAAAATTAACATATATAATTATAAGCACTATATCAATACTTAGATTACGCTTATTAGTATGTACAAAAAATGTTTATTGCTTATTTATCACATCACAACAATTATCAAAAATGGTTAGTGTAACTTGCAGTTCAAATAAACTTGTTCGAAAATGGCTAAATTATTTTTACGTAGAAAACGTACACAATCGACAGACAGGTTCAGAATCAGACAAATGTGAAATCTAGGATACATGGTGGCTTCAAATAGAGGAGCAAAGTATATATTCTAAATTACATATCGAATTATGATGTCATGCTCCACAGCAGCGCCACCATAGCTTTTTTGAATATGAGTATATAGGAAAATATCTACATAATGTCTATAAAATTCTAGACTAGTTAAAAAAATATCTATATCACTAGCTTTATCGTGAGCTTCATTTCATTGTGGCGCTGCTGTAGAGCATACTTCGCGGCAGCGCCACCATCAAATGTCTTTAACTGTTTATCGTACAGGCACATATATGGCATCAAATAATTCTATAACAATTCTATACCGACCTAGCATATGAAATTCCTCATTATATTTTGAATATACGGATATGTCCCTATTGAGAAAAATATTTTTTTAGCGCTTGACCTAAAAATCAAGGCAATGGCGCAAAAAGTGTAGAAATACTTACTTTCAAACAGGTGGTTGTTGTTTACTTACGTACTTTATGCGTACCCTTTAGCGTTAGCATTGGAATGTTAGATGTATATTTTTCCTTGTTTACTTCATTTTAATTTATAGACTTATATTTCATGTTATTACACAATTTACATATACTTATTGGTATTGCTACATCATAAGTTTACACCATTAAAAGCCATTTTTTAACCTTGGTTGGAGTGTAGTTATTACGAAGAATAAATATAGATATAAACATCAGGTGCTAAAAAGTATTTAATTATTTACAACTTCGTGTCATCGCACTAGCGTATTCACTGCTCGCTTCATTTAATAGGACTATAAAATATACTACTACCCTCCATACAAATTTGGCATTTAATCTGCAACATACCCAACGGTATTTTTATCATAAAGCCTGTTTGAAAGCAAGTATTTCTACAATTTTTGCGTCATTGCCTTGATTTTTAGTTCAGGCGCTAAAAACAAATATTTTTCTCAATGGGGACATATCCGTATATTCAAAATATAATGAGGAATTTCATATGCTAGGTCGGTATAGAATTGTTATAGAATTATTTGATGCCATATATGTGCCTGTACGATAAACAGTTAAAGACATTTGATAGTGGCGCTGCCGTGAAGTATGCTCTACAGCAGCTCCACAATGAAATGAAGCTCACGATAAAGCTAGTGATATAGATATTTTTTTAACTAGTCTAGAATTTTATAGACATTATGTAGATATTTTCCTATATACTCATATTAAAAAAAGCTATGGTGGCGCTGCTGTGGAGCATGACATGAATTATGGATGGCTATGGGACTCAACCATGTATGTCCAGAAATATATTTAAGGCACAACCTCGTAAGCCATTATTCGAGGTTCAGTCACACAGCCAGCGATATTGGTGCGTGGACACATGATTAAAGACATTATTTTACAACAGGAACAGAAAACTTTTCTATAGGTATCACGACGTGGTACCGAATTTATATTCAGCGTATTCGAATTTTCTTCCAGTTGGGTTAGCACGTGATTGATGCGACAGTATGTCGCCGCGTGTTAGACTTTCCGTCTTTTAATAATAAAATAGGGCCGGATAGTCTATGTCGCCGCCAGATTCTATCGCTTTTATCATGTAGTAACATTACAGATTTTTCTTTTCAATTCACCTTTTCGCCGCAACCTCGAAAAAGAAATAGCATGCCACTCACGTCAAGCAACAAATTGCACGTAAACAACTGTCAACTTTATATCGTCAAATTAAGGTGTATTTTATTTTGAATATTTTAACTTGATATAAAGTCGTTGGCGGCGAAAGAATTAAATATACCATCGCTAACAGTCGGTGACTACTTCATCTGACCATTTGTGGGGTCTACAAGCCTACAAACCAAAGGAAAAGTACGATGCTCTAATATTCGACACCTGCACTTTATGTCAAAATCACAAAGGTTAAAGATTAACAAAGATATTCTAATTTAACCTTTTTCACGCCAAAGACTGTGCCCACCGACCTGACCGCAGTTATGCAGAAATCGATCAACCTCGATTTTTTGTCAATCAAAAAGCGACCTTAAATAGTTTGTCACTTTCTGAAAAACTATGGTTGATTAATAAGACACAGTCCATAGAAAGTTCAAATTCAGTTTTGACACTGGTTACATGGCAGCCGAGTGATAGCTTTTGCATTTGACGCGGCGTCGAAAAGGTATAACCTTTACGGTTAACCTTTTCAACGCCAAGAACCATTAAAGTGGCCGTGTGTTGTCCTGCCTACCACGCCAGTAGCCACTAAAGTGGTCATCGAGTATGCTGTCAAAGTAACTGTCTTACTGACAGATAAGGTTTATTTTCGTTGTTCATTAGTAGAGATACTGGCGTGTATGCCACAATTTGATGCGAGAGGGAAGGCGTTGAAAAGGTTAAAGGTATAGCCTCAACACTTGGACATGTAATGCCTATATAGTACGGTCAAATCGTATATTAAACTCGCAAAACATGTAGTAAAGCTGCATTTTTGGTATGTTGTTTAGACACCATAGGGCACTATAAAACCACATTTTGCAAGCAAAAAAAAGTTGTGCTAGTTACGTAGTACGTGAAAAACTATTTACCTAATTATTTAACTAATTTACGGTCATTTTTCAGTTTCTGATTTTTATTAAAAAAACCTTACGTTTTTTGACATTATATGTTAGGAAGCGTTTAAAGATTAATAAATTTTCAACAAGTTGACCTAACATGTATTACCGTAGGTTTTATAGTTTTAGAGATTAGCGACTTCTTAAAAGTACTCTTTTTTGTAAACTAACGCTATTTTGAGTTTTCCTAACGATTTCGGCTTAATATCGCTTCACCTAATTATGCTACGAAAAACATGCGATAATGACCTTATAGCGCACTTAATATTCTTTCGTTAAAGGGTAAAATCATGTCAGCAAACTTTGTAATTGAAAATATAAACGCGTAATTCAAAAGGCAGTAGGCCCGCTATCTAAATTTTTCATACAAATCGCAAGTCGTGTTGCAAAGCTGCAATTTTAGTATATTATATAGGCCCTATAAGGACGTATAAAAATGTATATTACAAGAAATACAAAAAAGGAATTTCGGCATAAGACGAAAAAAACTGAAAAATTATTGGACTTCTTTTACTTTTTGACGTTTAATTAAGAAACTATTATCTTTTTGATACTAATTGCTACAAAACTTAAAAAGAATATTAAATTTGAAAGGATTTGAGCTGCCTTGCATTACCCTTAATTATATAGATTTAGAGATACGACATTTCAAAATGTGCCCTTCATTAAGTTAAGAAAATAAATGCATGTTTTGTAGCCTCGTATACCCCCAACTATAAGACTTACAGTAATTGTTATCGGCTTAATTTGTTCCAAATTTAATGTAGTTGTTATCTACAATTACTTTTTTTTTCTTAGCGCGAACGTTTTGCCAATATTTAGTGAATAGCTTTAACGTAACCTAAAATTTGTTTAATTTTTGATAAAAGGGCACTTTATGAAATGTCGTATCTCAAAATATATATAACTTACGGTGATGCAACGTAGCTCAAATCCTTTCAAATTTAATATTCTTTCTTAGTTTTATAGCAATTAGTATCAAAAAGATAATAGATTTTTAGTTAAACGTCAAAAACTAAAAAAAGTCCGATTTTTTTTCCGTTTTTTACGTCCTATGCCCAAACTATTATTTTGTTTTTCTTTTAATATGCATTTTCGTATATATCTATAAGGCCTTTATAATATACCAAAATTGCAGCTTTGCAACACGACTTGCGATTTCTATGAAAAACTTAGATAGCGGGCCTCCTGCCTTATGAATTTCGCGTTTATACTTTCAACTACAAAGTTCACTGACCTAATTTTACCCTTAAATTAAAGAATATTAAGTGCGCTATAAGGTCATTATCGCATGTTTTTCGTAGCATAATTAGGTGAGGCGATATTAAACCGAAAATGTTAGCAAAACACAAAATATTATCTAGTTTACAAAAAGG